>QODF01000103.1:590349-618085 GCA_024372805.1 Oostethus manadensis
AAAAACAGCAGCAGGAATGCAAAAAACAACTAAAAGGAAAACAGCGAGAAGTTGTATTCGAACTAAAAAACGTCGCTATGTGAGGAAAATAAACATTTGTAATGCCACACGGGGGCCAACGTGAGCATGCTGGCACCCGGTCAAGACATGGCTGGAAGACTTGGGTTTGAATTTCCACTTGGGTATCTCTGTGTGGAGTTTGCATGTTCTCCCTGTGTGTGCGCGGCTTTCCTCCGGGGACTCCGGTTTCCTCCGAAAACATGCATGTTACCTTACCTGGCCTCATTGGAGTGCATGATTGTTAAGCGGCATACAAAATGGATGGATTGTTTGTCTATAGTGTTCAGAATAATAGCAGTGCAGCGTGACTACCAGATGAAGTACTGTTATTAGTATATTTTTATTGCTACATGGAAAAGAAGTTACCAGTAGGTGCAGTAGATTCTCAGAAAACAAACAAGACCCAACATTCATGATAAGCACGCTCCTAAGGCTGTGCAATTGGCCAATTAGGTGAAAGGGGCGTGTTTAAAAAATATATCAGTGTCTGCCGTTTACAAACTCCAAACTATTTTGTAGAAACTTTTTTGTTTGTAGGATTCGTCAATCCTGTGAAGGACTAAACTAATATTTAGTTTTTTATAAGTGCTTCACATCTGTGTGGCATGGACTCTACCAACTTGTGGCACCTTTCAGCTGTTATTCCCCTCCAACATTCTTCTTCAACATTCCACAATTCATCAACATTTCTTGCTTTTGCTTCAGAAAAAGCCTTTCTTTGGTGTCACCTCACAAGTTCTTGGTTGGATGAAGGTCCGTGGATCGGGCTGGCCCCTCCATAACATAAGAACATAAGAAGATGTTGCTGGTTTACTAGTGTGTTTGGGGTGATTGTCTTGTTGATTCCAAGGGCATGTCCTCTTCAGCATAAAGCAACATGACCTCTTCAAGTGTTCTGACATATGCAAACTCATCCATGATCCCTGCTATGGGATAAATAGTAGGAGAAACATCCCATATCATGATGCTTCACTGTCTTCACTGTGTACTTGTGCTTGAATTCAGAATTTCGGGGTCGTCTCACAAACTGTCTGTGGCCCTTGGACCAAAAAGAACAATTTTACTCTCATAAGTACATAAAATGTTCCCGCATTTCTCTTCAGGCCAGTTGATGTGCCCTTTGGCAAATAGTAACCTCTCTGCACATGACTTTTTTTTTAACAGAGGGATTTTGCAGGGGATTCTTGAGATTAGCTTCACACAGTCTTCTAACTGTCACAGTACTTACAGGTAACTCCACACTGTCTTTGATCATCCTGGAGCTGATCATTGGCTGAGCCTTTGCCATTCTCTTTATTCTTCCATCCATTTTGATAGTTGTCTTTTGTTTTCTGCCACGTCTCTCTGGTTTTGCTCTCCATTTTAAGGATTAGAGATCATTTTAGGTGAACAGCCAAGCAATTTTTGCACCTCTCCAATCAATTTTTTAATCAAAGTACGCAGTTCTTCTGAACCATGACTTGAACGACCCATTTTCTTCAGGCTTTCAAAGAGAAATGCTTGTTCAACAAGTGCTGGTTTCATCCTGAAATAGGGGCTAATTACACAGATAATTGCACAGCCTTAAGAGCGTGCATATCATGAATGCTGAGTCTTTGTTTTCAGAGAATCTACTGCACCTACTGGTAACTTGTGTGTCATGTAGCAATAAAAATATACTAATAGTACTTCATCTGGTTGGTCACATTGGACTGCTATTGTTTTGAACACTACTGTATGTGCCCTGAGATTGGCTATGACATTAAAACAACAATTTAAAAGTGGTATTGGGAGAAACAACAAAATAAATACATTTAATACTTTGTTAGGAAAATTAAAATGTTGAATTATGGGACAAGTGTTAATATTACGAAAATAAATTGGCAAAGATTATTTACGAATAAAGTTCAAATAGTTGAAAAATGTAAAAAAAAACAACAGCAAAAATGGGGAAAAAGGAGCAAAGAGTGAAGTTCCTGTCATGCGTCGCAGGATAGGAAGTACGATTTCCTGTTCTGCATTTTGGCAGGCCGCACTTCCTGCAGATGGTCGGTTGCAGTTACCTTGCATGGGTGGAATTGCGCACTCCTGTCCTTCATCCCAATTAGTGGGATTTGTAAGCCCAGCACCAGCACAGGGACGTTGCTGGTTCATTGGCTTGGCTGACTGTGTTCCTGAGATTCCCTCCTTCCATGGGGATACCCCAAGAGACGTTCTTTGCATTCATTAATTCGCTTTTTGTTTTCAAAGCCTGCTGGACTGTGAGTACCTGTTACATTAATTAAATATCCTTATTTTTGCACACCTCCGGGTCAACTCAGCCGACTGCCAACCGAAACGTACCGTGGGTTGCCTATAAAATTGCGTCCTTTCATTTGTCAGTATGTGGCCGAGGCCCTCACTGGAAAAAGTTTGGACACCCCCGCTGCACACACTCCAACTGGGTTCTGTTGTAGTGGAACCGAATCAGAACGGGGCTGTAATCTCAAAGACATTCACTGCCTTTTAATGTTTTGAATTTCCTTGCATATGCAATCTGCAGGGGAACTTCTAGTACAGCGTGCATCTTTATCTCAGCACATCTTAAAAATAGCACCGATGAAAGTCGCAATTGTCTTCCAGCGATGACAAGCAAACGAAGAGAAGCACTTTCAATTTTTACATTTCCCTGAACTAAGCCGTGTATTAAACCCCTGCTGGTGCAGAAACATTGCAAGATTTCTTTTATTACGTGGAGTTGCTGCTAGTAAGTGCTTGTGAAGTTCATTTCTTTCAATAGCAAGCGAGTGTAGTGACATTTAAGGGTGACAAAGTTTTCAGGCTGTGTTCATATTTGTATCAGCTGCATATTACCCCATTCATTTTCCCTCCATGTTTTTGTGGAGGCGTGTGATTGTTTTGCAGGGTGACTGGCTGAGCACTGCAAAGGTCACATGGCACAAGAGCCCCTTCTGTAAGAGGAGAGGCAGCTGCTTACAGGTCAGCGTCCGAAAATAAGAGCGTTGCCTCATGCAGACGTCCAAACGTGTGGCAGCGGACCACCTGAAAGGGATTGTGGCAAACTTGGTGAGAAGGTTTCTTCGTTTGAGTGTGGGAAGATTTGCTGTGTGCACGTTGAAGCAATGCTAATCCCTAAATGACTTTGTCATGGAGGCAAAACGGGACGCTAACTGGATGAAGTCTGACATGACCTCCTCCTGTGTCCCCACGGCTTCTTTGCATGATCTCCCAGCACTCCACTTGGCTTGGGGCCACCGCCGCCGCAGAGCTCCATGCAGTGACTAGCAGAGAAAGTGTCTTCACGTGAGACACAAAACATGTCTTCCGTCATGTCGTTGTCACAGCGCCATCATGGCAGCAGACGACGTCCCTCACCCGGCCACGCTGGACGATTACTCCATGTACGGCGACCTGAGCGACGACGAGCTGCTGCAGCTCGCCATCGAGCGCAGCCTGGCCGACGCCCGAGCTGACTCCGGCCTCGGCGCGCCCGCGAGCCCGCAGACTCCTGACCCAAAGGTCAACAACACAAGCGACAGCTGCCAAATTTCACCCGAGCAGAAAACTCCCGCCCACTACAGCTCGCCAAACCCTCCCAGCGAAAAGCCGCCTGATGTGTACGTATGTGACCACCTCTGACCTTCAGTGGTGAAACCAATCCTAAGTAGACACAGGGCTGGATTTATTCACATAAAATGGAGGCTTGAACATGGAAACATGCTCATCAATTCATGAACTGATTGATTGGGCATGCCTGATACCCCACCATGGAACACATTGGGACACAATCCTGGATTGAAATGATATCCTTTGTGGACAATTCTATGCTTTTGAATTTGGGGGAGCACTTTGAGAAGACCTTTTGGACAAAACCAGGTCCTTCTCTCGGGTCCATTATCTGTGAGGATAAGAAGAGTGGTAGCTGCTCCAGCTGCAAACCGAAAAATGTGTCCCAATATTTTTGCCCATTTAGTCTGCATGCTCTGATTGGCTGTTTACTGTGTGTGTGTTGCAGGAAGACCTTTGATGGGACTGTGAGTTGTTTCATGACCGGTTCTGGGAAGAAGATGTTGGCTTATCGACGGTGTGATGGCACCCTGGTCCACATTGCTCCAGAACTTCAGGAGTATGTTTGCGGCTGCACTTGTGACACCTGAGATCAGACGAAACACTTGCATCTGATGACCTGTTTTTGGGCAGGGAGGAAGAACCTTTGTTTCAAGCCATCCGGGTTGGTGATGTGGACAGAGTGAAAGTTCTGATCACGCGTTCGGGAAGCAACCTGATGTTGCCCACCAAACCCGGCTGGATGGCCATCCATGAGGCGGCATGGTACGACCAGGAGGCGTGTCTGAGAGTCCTCTTGTCGGGTAAGAATATTTCTCCTCGTATATAAGGTCATTTAAAAAGTATGTTTTGTGTCTGTGTGGATGCAGGTGGTGATTATTTTTGCAACCTGTTCTATTGGTAAACATGTCACTCATACACATAAATATATAGTTGGGGAATTTGCTATTTGATAGGCACCGACTGAATTGTTCACTACTACGGGAGTACCGATTCCCCTGAAATCAAAGTGTAAACGGCAGTCTCGGAGTGTTATGGCGCCGCCCCGAGCAACATTAAAGTCACAAGATGAAGACACAGGTGGGGGTGGGTTACGCACACACTGCAGAAGCTGTCATATTTTTACATCCATGGATTTCAAATCTGCGTGTTTTGTTCTGGAAGAAGACCCTTCCAATACGTGACGTGACACACCCCACACGGAGAAGTACATTTTTGTATTCACAAAGGAATGAACTGGATTGAAGATCATGTGTCGGTGTTTTGTGAAATATACAATAGCGACAGGTCGGTCGATGTATTAAAAGTAAGCAACCTTCACAACCAACATCCTTAGTAATTCTTTATTTACTAAAGTAAGCTTGGGATGTCCGTTTCATTTAGCAAGTTCCTATTTAAATAGCAGAACTCCGTCTACCACAACGGCCATTTCTTTCTATGCCTCTCAGAGCACACCATCAAAAACATTACACAGAAAGTTCTACTGGAAGCTTCTGTAAGGACAGCTTCTCAGCGTCGTCTTCTGCACGCAAAGCGATTCAATGACCCCAACTGCTCCTTAGCGTTCATAGTCCTGGAATTCACAGCAGGGAAGTTATTATAATATATGCTCCTTCAATTTGTCAAATATTATACTTTATCCTCTTTTGCTGGTTTTGTTTTAAACTTAATTGCTCTCCATGAACCCCCGAAACAGTTTTTCCAGAAGAGAAGGGATAGGAGTACATAAAGCCGTGTTTTCGTCATGTTGAAGACTTTTCTGAAACAACTGACATGCATGTACTGATATTTTTTCACAGTTATATGCATTTTCTTCTGCTTATCCGGGACCGGGTCGTGGCGGCAGCAGTCTCAGTAGGGAAGTCCAAATTTCCCGGTCTCCTGCTACCTCTTCCAGTTCCACCGGGAGGACACCATGGTGCTCCCAGGTCAGCTGTGAGACTTAGTCACTCCAGCATGTCCAAGGTCTTCCCCAGGGCCTTCTCCTGGCTGGACATGCCCGGAACATCTCGCCAAAGAGACGTCCGGGAGGCATCCAGACTAGATGCCCCCTCAACTGGCTCCTCAATGTGGAGGAACAGCGGCTCTACTCTGAGCTCTTCCTGGATAGCTGAGCTCTGAGGAGGAAACTCATTTCAGTCACTTGTTTTCACGACTTTGCTTTTTCTGTCATGACCCAAAGCTCATGAACATAGATCTACCTCACCCTTCAACCTTCCCTCACCCCTGAACAGGACCCAATAACTCCACCTGGGGGAAGACCTCACTCCAAACCCGTAGGGGTGCAAGCCTGCAAGCCACCCTTTTCTGACTGAGAACCAAGGCCTCAGATTTGGAGGTGCTGAGTCTCATCCCAGAAGCATCACACTCAGCCTCCTATAGTTGAAAAACACCCTCTGGTCACCCAACTCAAAAAGGGTGACCGCCATCCCGGCTCACTAATTCAGAGGTCCTGTTCCAGACTTGATGATACAGATACAGTCCCACAACGTCCAGAGCTCGAACAATTTGGTGCGAAACTCGTCCACCACTAAAGCTTTGCCCCTGATGAATTTTTTTGACAAAACTCCCCAGCCACGGTGAGGGACCTGTCCGTGTTTGTGTCCTCAGACTGCTTCTTTTATGTAGTGTATGTTGGTGGGATTGAGAAGGGCCTCAAAGTATTACTTCCAACACCCGACTACAGTATGTCCTCAGTCTGTCGGCAGGCCCGGGCACTGCTTCTCCCCTTCTTCCCTTCACTCCCCTTCTGAGGCATCTAATGCTTTGCCAAAACCTCTTAGAGGCCAACCTAAAATCTTGCTTCATGGCCTCACCAAACTCCACAGAAGTTCAATAAGCGATAAATCAATAAGTTATATATCCAGAGATAAATATCTTAAATTGAAAAAAAAGTAATTCAACGCACAAGTACTGCGTGGTACCTTTGAGTAACTGTACTGATTTCCAGGTACCGGTGGTGTGTCGGTTCAATTGTAAGTACCCATCCCTATACATAGAGTGTGTATACTACCCAACACTGCATATATTTATGTACACTACATGTTACCTTGCCAGACTGAAGGTTTTGGGCTCCAATTTAACTCAGATCTTCCATGGATTGCACGTCCCCATTTTTGTGTGGGTTTCTTCCACTCTGGTTTGCTCCTACATGATGTTGGGTTCCCTGGCGACTGTAAACAAGCGTGAGGGGTTTGTTGCCTAAATGTGCTTCAGCAAGTTCATGGATGCAGATACCATAAAACACCAGCATATCTTGTGCTTTTGTGACTGCTCAGGGTCATGAGTGAGCTGGAAGCTTTAGGCCAGAAGCAGGGTACAATCTGCTCTGACAAACACACGAGAGGTATGAAGAGGTATTGCCATGTTTTAAAGGTGAGAGGCGTCAAAGGATTTCTTGTTGACCCCGTCAGTGCCTGTGTGTGTCCCAGGTCGACCTTTCCAAAACAACAAACCAGAGGTGTGGACTCAAGTCACGCAACTTGGACTCGGGTCAGAATTTTGATTTGCTTTTGATTCGATTTGACATCATGTAGACTTGCAAATTGACTTGGAGTTCTTCGGACTTGACTCGAACCTCAGTCTCATGACTTGAAAATACTAAAATTTTCAGTGAGTGTGTTGAGTAAAATGTGTTCAACTAACGTCATTTCAAGTAAGACGCCACATTTTCACAAAGGGCCCATTTATTATAAATCAGTATATGACATAAGTGTCATGGGAAGATGGAAAGAGTACTTTGAAGAGTTGATGAATGAGGAAAATGAGAGAGAACAAAGAGTAGAAGAGGTGACTGTTGTGGACCAGGAAGTAGCAAAGATTAGTAAGGAAGAAGTGAGGAGGGCATTGAAGAGGATGAAGAATGGAAAGGCACTCGGTCCTGATGATATACCTGTGGAGGTATGGAAGTGTCTAGGAGAGGTGGCAATAGAGTTCCTGACCGGGTTGTTTAACAAGATCTTAGATAATGAGAAGATGCCTGAGGAATGGAGGAGAAGTGTGCTGGTGCCCATTTTTAAGAACAAGGGAGATGTGCAGAGTTGTGGCAACTACAGAGGAATAAAGCTGATGAGCCATACAATGAAGTTATGGGAAAGAGTAGTTGAAGCTAGACTAAGGGCAAACGTGAGCATTTGTGAGCAGCAGTACGGTTTTATGCCAAAAAAGAGTACAACAGATGCAGTATTTGCTTTGAGGATGTTGATTGAGAAGTACAGGGAAGGTCAGAGGGAGCTGCATTGTGTTTTTGTAGATCTGGAGAAAGCTTATGACAGGGTGCCCAGAGAGGAACTGTGGTATTGTATGAGGAAGTCTGGAGTGGCAGAGAAGTATGTTAGAGCGGTGCAGGACATGTACGAGGACTGTAAGACAGTAGTGAGGTGTGCTGCAGGTGTGACAGAGGAGTTCCGAGTGAAGGTGGGACTCCATCAGGGATCAGCTCTGAGCCCCTTCTTGTTTGCTATGGTGATGGACAGGCTGACGGACGAGGTTAGACAGGAATCTCCATGGACTATGATGTTTGCAGATGACATTGTGATATGTAGTGAGAGCAGGGAACAGGTGGAGGAGAAGCTTGAGGGGTGGAGGTTTGCCCTGGAAAGGAGAGGAATGAAGGTCAGCCGCAGCAAGACGGAGTACATGTGTGTAAATGAGAGGGACCCAAGTGGAAGAGTGAGGTTACAGGGAGAAAAGATAAAGAAGGTGGAGGATTTTAAGTACTTAGGGTCAACAGTCCAGAGCAATGGAGAGTGTGGAAAAGAGGTGAAGAAGCGTGTGCAGGCAGGCTGGAATGGGTGGAGAAAAGTGTCGGGTGTGATGTGTGATAGAAGAGTTTCAGCTAAAATGAAAGGAAAGGTGTACAAAACTGTGGTGAGACCAGCGATGTTGTTTGGTTTAGAGACAGTGCCGCTGAGGAAAAGACAGGAGGCAGAGCTGGAGGTAGCAGAGATGAAGATGCTGAGGTTCTCTTTGGGTGTGACCAGGATGGACAGGATCAGGAATGAGCACATCAGAGGGACAGCACATGTTAGAGGTTTTGGAGATAAAGTCAGAGAGGCCAGACTGAGATGGTTGGGACATGTCCAGAGGAGAGATAGTGAATATGTTGGTAGAAGGATGCTGAGTTTTGAATTGCCAGGCAGGAGGCCTAGAGGAAGAGCAAAGAGGAGGTTTATGGATGTAGTGAAAGAGGACATGAAGGTAGTTGGCGCAAGAGAAGAGGATACAGAAGACAGAGTTAGATGGAGGCAATTGATTCGCTGTGGCGACCCCTGAAGGGATAAGCCCAAAGGAAAAGAAAGATTTATTATAAATCCATTACCAACAAAAAGAGGTTGCATTTTAGACTGTTTGAGAGTGGCAGGGATGTGTCAACATCCTACCAAGGATAATTTCTTTTGCACTTTTTATGAGGTCATTTCAAGGTCATCCATATGTGAGGTCGGGTCGCGGGGGGCGGCAGCCTAAGCAGGGAAACCCCGACATCCCCCTCTGGCTACTTCATCCGGCTCCTTCCGGCAGGTCCCGAGGCGTTCCCAAGCCAATTGAGAGACAGTGAGACCACCTTCCCAGGGAAGCATCCCAGCGGCACCGTGACCCGGTGGCCGAGCCACCCCATCTGGCTTCTACCTGAAGTTTCACTTGGATGACTTCTCACCTTATCCCAGACCCCCTACAGAGAAAACTCATTTAGACCGCAACCTTGTCCTTCTGGTCACTACGAATTACGAGGTCATGGCATTTTCTATTGGACTCTTAACAGCTGTCCCGTCTTTTCTTGACTTGAATTGACCTTGCACGTCCTGACTTGAGCAAGACTTGAGTCTTGCAAAATGTTGACGTTCTCCCACCTCTGCAATAAGTTAACATGCTAACTGTGAGCATAGTGAGGACAAAGATGAGGTCATGTTTCCTGCATTGAGATTGTTTTGGTTTCTGCTTTCATGACCAACTACGTCGGCGTACTCAGCTCAGCAAGGGATGGTCAACAAACGCACAGAGCAAGGTGAGACGGCGCTGCTGGTGGCCGTTGGCAGGGAGCATTATCAATGTGCTCAATTTCTGCTGGAGAACGGAGCTGATCCCGATATGACCAGCTGTGATCATGAGACTCCGCTGTATAAAGGTACGGCACCGTGTAGCATCCCGAAGGGTGAGAAGACAGTTTTTGGTGATTCTGTCTTGACTTGCAGCCTGCGAGAGGAACAACCCTGCATTGGTGGCGCTGCTGCTCAATCACGGTGCAGCTATTAACGCTCAGTGCTTTCAAGGCTGGTCGGCCCTCCAGGAGGCCGCCTGCCGCAACAACGTGGAGATCTGCGAGATGCTTCTGAAGGGAGGAGCCAAACATAATCTGCGTAATATTTACGGGATCACACCCTTGTTCACTGCTGCTCAGGGCGGACGAGTAGACTCGTTGCGCCTTCTGGTCAAGCATGGTGGGTTTGAACCTCGGAGGATCGAGTGGAAGTAACGGCAGTGATTTATTTTTGTTTTGGATCCCTGCTGCTTTTCAGGTGCAGATATTAACAGTCAGGCGGCTGATGGAGCGACCGCTCTTTACGAGGCTTCTAAAAACCTACATGTGGAAATTGTGAAGTTCCTCCTTTCCCAGAAAGCAGATGCGAACAAAGCGGGAAAAACGGGACTGCTGCCCCTTCACATCGCCACAAAGAGGGGAAGTGACAGGTCGGCGCTTTCCTCGTCGGGTTTCCAGAATGTTTACGTGAATACAGAACAGGGCTGAGATGACCCAACATGAGAATGTTGTGTAAGGCGTCCTGTTTTGTTTTCCAGCATCGTGTCCATGTTGATCCCAGCGACCAGCACGGCGCGAGTCCGGCGCTCTGGCATCAGTCCACTTCACATCGCCGCTGAGTACAACCGTGACGACGTGTTAGAGACTTTGATCCAGGCCGGTTTCGACGTCAATGTCCAGCTGTGTGAACAGCGTTCCAATCTCTATGAGGACCGGCGGAGCACGGCGCTCTACTTTGCCGTCATCAACAACAATATTGACAACGTCCGCTTACTGCTCGAGTCTGGTGCTGATCCAAACCTGGATGTGTTCAGGCCGCTCATGGTGGCGGCGAGGCAGGGCTGCTTTGAGACAGTCACGCTGCTGGTGGAGCATGGCGCTGATGTCAACGCTTGCATCCCCACCCACCCCACCACCTTTCCAGCCATTTACATGTTCTCGATGAAGTATCTTCCCATGTTCAAATACCTGCTGGACAACGGAGGCCAGGCCCTCCCCTGTTTCCACTGTGTGTACGGGGCCAGACCACACCCACCGCTCCAAACCACCAGGCCCCACAGAGGTCACCTGGAGAGCCATGAGGCAGAACTGCCCGACAACAACCTCAGGAGAGGCGTTCAGGTGCTCTGAGTGGGGAAAAACTGCTGATGCATGATCATCTGCTAACTACAACTAACCTGACGTAGGTGTTGTGGTTGTGCAGAGACTTTGTGCTTCAAATTGTGTGGTGTTTTGAAGATTCGATAAGATCCGGTTCCGCCACAAGATCGGGCCGATCTGGTTGCCGTAACTCTGGTAGCTGCGATAAATGTGCCTCAAAGCTGGCAGCCATCCGGACGAAAAAGAAAACACAACACCACCATGCAGAGATACCCATTGGGTACCGTGGTGAAGTTAGTTTCACGTCAGGAGCTGGATATTCGACTCCGTAGTTACAGCAGTAGAGTCCCCTCACTGTGCCCAGACTCCTCTGTCATGGTGCTGGGAGCTTGCACGGCAAGTGCCGCTCTAACCGTTGGTTGTTACTAAGGACCGTCAACAAATTACTGTTGCTTTGCAGAGAGTTTGTAAATAGTCATGTACTCTAAATCACACCACAAATCGATCTATAACCATGTCCAATGATTATGGCACCCTACAAATATTGTAATGGCGGTAATCCCTTACAAATTTGATGGCAGGATGGCTGTAATTCAGTTGGCCATTTATTTGCATGTCAACACAGAGCACTCAGTCCTTTGACAAGATGTTCCACTTCCTAGTTTTCTTATTCTAGGCACTTGATTGCAAAGGCTTGTTCTAACCATCGTGCTGAACACCACTGCCCTCTGTAGCCCACACACTAAACGGCAGCTTAAAACGTCCCATCCATTCGCTTGTCGCGGGTATGCTGGAGCCTATCCCAGCTGACTTCAGACTGCAAGCCCATTTTTTCCAGTTTTATCTTTGGTTGGATGGACTTATTTTCATTAGGGACCTGACTCAGAGGTTTCTTACAAAAGCCAACAAAATTGTCGGTCATGCTAATAAAGTAAATTCTCAATACTTTGGTTGCATTCGATGCTGTAACAAAATTATTATGAAAAAAAATTAGGGTTGGTATGAAATTGGATGGGATTGGGTTAGCCTTAGTATTGTCCACTGGAATGTCAAGAACAGTCCAATAAAATAAACAAGATAAGAAATAAACAAAGACGAAAAGAAAATTGGACTATATGAAAATAAAAAATAAAAATCACAATAGATCCTAATATCTCTGATTTTCGGTTGTGATTGACTCAAATTTGCCAAAAAATGAAATAACCCAGTAAGTTCACAATGTGTGTTAAAAACAAACCTCAGCTCTTTCGCCTCATGTATGTAGCGTGTAATGTTTCTGCCACTGAAAAGATTTCTGCAAAGCCCGTCACAAATTGTAATTCCAGTAATGTGAGATTTTTATGACCCCTTTATTTTGTCTGCATAATTAGACAGAATGTGGTGCTTTTATTTTGACGACGTGTGTCTGTGGCAGGTGAGAAGGCCAGAATAGACTCGACTCTTGCCGTATTTCACTGAAAACGCTCGCTTATATGAACAAGTAGCAAAAGGCAACACGGTGTAAGCAAACCTTAGAGCCTGAGTCGCGCTCACACAGCTGTGCTAGCATGCTCTGCTAAACCAAGCTAACCCAGTTAGCTTCCGTTCATGCTCCATTAGAGTTTTTCTGCAACCTTTGCCGTATCAACACGTTTTGTTAGGGAGGGGAGTTAGTCTTTCATGTTGTGAAGCCTCTAACAATGTCAAAATACATATTTTAGAAGGTTATAAACAGGTTTTCCATGCTCTAACTACAAACAGATTCCTACTTTGCTGAAATTCACTTATCACAGTCTGGTTTGGAACCAATTTATTGCGAAAAATGAGTCAATTTTGAGAATAGTTCAAAGTGTAACTGATATATTTGTGCTTGACTGACAGTTCTGCGAAATGATCTCCGCCCCCAGCATCAGTCGGTGGGCGGGGCCAATCATTGATGTGCTGTTAGACTACGTTGGTCACGTGACCCTCTGCTCCCGACTTATGGAACACCTGGACAGTTTTGAAGACTGGAGCGTCATTAAGGAGAAAGCAGGTGGGTGTAAAGGTAACTGGAGTAACCAAAAGACGACGAACGAAAGATCTTCTTCTGCTACCCTGCAGCCGTGCCGCGGCCGCTGCTGCAGCTGTGTCGTATGCGGATCGTACAGCTGGTTGGAGGGCGGCGGCTAAAGAGGTTGCCGCTTCCTAGAGGTTTGATCCGTTTCCTGCGACACCAGGAAGGTTACGTGGACATCTGAAGAACTGCATGCAAGGACTTGATGGAGAGTTGTCTGGTTTTTGTTTTCTGTCAAAATCTCCGCCAGCGGCTCACCGCTCACCGCGACTCACCGCTCCTCGCCGTGCCTACACGCCCATGCTAAAAAAGCCCAAACACATAGACACCAATTAATGTCCAGTTCAGGGTGTTTTCCAACAACTCAAGCAGGTTTTTTAAATGAGCTTCTCGCATACAAACACAATAAAAATGCAATACAGAAACAGAGTGGCTGTTCTTAGACATAATAACATAACGGTTGTTAGATAGGAACTACACAAGTCAAACGTGTTTTTTCACATTACAGTGCAACGCTAAATCCAAATTCTTGAAGCTTTTACCAAAATGTAACGACTGTTACTTCATAACAAACACCGTGTTTGACCATAAGGATGTCCACAAGTGCAGGACCCCCAGGACACACCCTGATGGACTTTGTAGTCGTATCCTCACACCTACGTCTGAGCTGGTGATGAGTTGGATAAGATGGTGGGGGAGGATGCTGTACAGACCTGGGAGACCCAATCATCGAGTCCTCAACTCTCACCTCCAGCAGAGCCTTTCCTGCATCCCAGGGGAGGACGAGGATATCGAGTCCAAATGGGCTGTAATCCGTGCCTTCATTGCTGAGGCATCTGATCGAGCTGTGACCACAAGGTGGTCAGTGCCGCAGCGAATCAATTGCCTCCATCTAACTCTGTCTTCTGTATCCTCTTCTCTGCGCCAACTACCTTCATGTCCTCTTTCCCTACATCCATAAACCTCCTCTTTGCTCTTCCTCTAGGCCTCCTGCCTGGGATTTCAAACCTCAGCATCCTTCTACCAACATATTCACTATCTCTCCTCTGGACATGTCCCAACCATCTCAGTCTGGCCTCTCTGACTTTATCTCCAAAACCTCTAACATGTGCTGTCCCTCTGATGTGCTCATTCCTGATCCTGTCCATCCTGGTCACACCCAAGGAGATCTGCCTCCTGTCTTTTCCTCAGCGGCACTGTCTCTAAACCAAACAACATGGCTGGTCTCACCAGTTTTGTACACCTTAGCTGGAACTCCTCTATCACACATCACACCCGACACTTTTCTCCACCCTTTCCAGCCTGCCTGCCAACGTACATCTTACTATTATAATGATGATTATTATTGGACAAGGGGGTTGAAGTCTCTCTTTGCCACAACCAGCATGCCGACCCATGGTGGTGTCACCCGGAACTGCACTGTAAATGGTCCCCCCCATCCCTCACCCCACTGGGCTGCAAGTATTTATGTGAGCGTAAATGACTGTCCAAGGTCACCCCTCGAAATTCATCCAATAAGAGAAATGAGTCCATAATAATGACGTCTGAAGTAGCAATTCGTTAGATTACTCTTTGTGGGAATCCGACATTCAACACTAAACCTTTCTAGATCCTAACGAGCGTTTGCCCGATGGTTGAGAGCAATGGACGTAGGTTAGCTGAAATATTCAGCCAGTGCTGACGGCTCGCACTACATTAGTGCTTTATTGGCGGCTAGATTAGAAATTTGGCTGCATCAACATAATAACCCCCCCGCCCCGTTGGGACGAAAGAAAGCAATTTTTATTTCATCGTGATGATGATGTCCTTTCTCTCTGTGGGCCTTCTTGGTTACAGGAAATCATTTCCTCAAAGTAAACACATTCCTGCTCAAAGACAAACTTCCTGTTTATAAAACTCAATGTCACATTTGGTCTTTCAGATCTGCGATTCTCAGCTGGTTTGTCTGCGGGACCAACCAGCACCCCCAGTGGCAAGCCGCCATTTTTCAACACAAACTTCTCACATATCATATTTAAAGCAGCGTGTCCCAAGTAGGTTTTACAAATATAACTGAACAAGAATGCGATTGGCTGACGACCAGTCCAGGGTGTACCCGGCCTCTCGCGCAAAGTCAGCTGGGATAGGCTCCAGCATACCCCCATGACCTTATTGAGGATAAGTGCATAGAAAATGGATGGATGGAACTTAACAAGAAAACTTAAAAAAAAAACAGCAAAAATGAAAAAATCAGAAATATTTCAAGAATAAAATAAAAATATTAAGAAAAAAAGTTTGAAGAAGAAAAAGTCGTAATGTGTTAATACAAGCAAACAAATAGCAGCACAAAATTGAAATATTAAAGAAAAAAGACATTTTCTTTAAGTTGTAATAATATGAGAAACAAAACCAAATAATATTGTAATTTAAGGGAAAATTTGGTTGAGGACAAATTATGTGAGAAAAATCAAAATCTTATGGAATAAAGTCATAATGTTGCTAACGGAAAATGAATGAAAATCATTCCATCATTTTCTATGCCGCTCATCCTCATTAGGGTCGCGGGGATGCTGGAGCCTATCCCAGCTGGATTTGGGCGGGAGGCGGGGTACACCCTGGACTGGTCGCCAGCCAATCGCAGGGCACATATAGACAAACAAACATTCCCACTCTAATGGACAATTTAGAGCGGCCAATGAAGCTAACATGCATGTTTTCGGAATGTGGGAGGAAAGCGGAGTACCCGGAGAAAACCCACACACGCACGGGGAGAAGATGCAAACTCCACACAGAGATGCCCAACGGGGATTCAAACCCTCAACCTCCTGACTGCGAGGCCAATGTGCTACCCACTCGACCACCGTGCGGCCCTTGAATGAAGATTATTTAAGAAGAAAGTTGAAATATTCCACAAAAAAAACCAAAATGGGAAAAAACTGCATATCTTTTTCACCTTCATCAGAAAGATGTTTTTCCGAGTACTTGGATGTCTTCTGAACATACCGTATCTATGTGGGACATTAGGACACTTTTTTTTAATGCCCAGGCAAAGACCAGTTGAGAATCAGCGTTTTAGATCATCAGTCTCTGGATTGTGACTACGGTCCTTTGGTAAACACCACCTGACAACATTTACAGCTGACCTGAGGTCAGAGCGGAAGGAAGAGAGAAAAGAGATGTGGAAATGACTTCATGTTTATTGAAAGCAACCAAATAAGTAAGAATTGCTTGTTTTGCACTTATTTCAATAAAGTTGCAATCCTTGTGACGACTTGATGGGCAGAACGGTTCAGGTTCTGGGCATCTGGCGGGACCTCTGGCGATACTCTGGCAGATGGTAGAGAATCCAGGCCGCTGGCGCCAACATGGCCACGGCAAACACAGACATCACCAAAAAACTTTGCTATCATCAAGAGACGAAAAACTTCAGCTACGGATTTCTGATGATACGAGGTGCACGATTTCATTTTCAACATCAACAACACAAGAATCGTTTCTTTCTTCCAACTGAAAGCAATTTCTCTCTTCTTGTTTCTTACCCCGGCTCCGATGCGGTTTCTGGGAGGCTTGCTGTAGATCTTGGCCGTGCTCTCCTTGAGCGTCTCCTTAGGACAACAAAAGAGTCCCTCGGAGACGCCGACGACCGTCTTCAAGATTCTGCTGGCCATCATTAGGAATGATCTTGTCTTTACTTGGAGCTGCGCAAACACAGAGAGGAAGGGGCGGGGCGCTGGGCTTTGGAGGGTGGCTTCAACAGACCAGAACAGATGATTACATTTTGTCCAGAGAACAGGAGCCCTTGTGAACAACAGACACACACACACACTGTTACACACAGACAGGGAAGTTCAAGATCAATTTAGATTACATGGACACAAGATTACATGTACGGTATAGACCCACGTGCACAGTCAGCTCCCACGTGCACTAATCAGGGCCAACCCTGAAAATCGATGGCAAACCCAGAGAAGCTTCTTTACCTCATGGACTTCAGGTCATCAGTTCTCTAAAGGAAGAAGTCAACCACTTGAGCATCAGTAACAATCAAGACATGACGCGAACCCAACATGCTTTTCAACAGAGAAGCTAAAGAACCGTGCTCAGGAGCAGTCTTTGAAGAGGACTCGCTGCCTGTTGACACCACGGCCTTGGCCCATCTCTGCCGTAGTCAGAATCTATCGTTCTGTTATCCCACACGCTCAAGCGAACGCGAGGAACCCGTTTCAGGGCGACGTAGCCAAGCTTGCAGGTAGTCTGGACCCCAGGCCCCAGTTTGGTATGTCACTTTCCATGCCATGGTGGGAGGTCTTCCAGCAGCTGGAAAGTGCTAACAATATTGAATGTAGCGTTCAACCACGGCACTGTGGTGTAGTCTTTGTCCATTAAGAGATAAGACACAAGCTTGGAAGTCTTGGGAGACTGCACGTTTGGTACCTGAGGTATTTGACATCGGAAAGCAATGTTACGCAAGAGCAGTCAAGCACTAGGACCAAGCGGAAAAGAAGCCTGGAGCGGTACGGGGGCAAGTGAGCCTTTTCATGAGGAAAAAGGATGAGGTCAAGAAGCGGATGCCTCAGGCAACAGCAAAAAGGGGGAGTCCTGGAAAGACCAGCCTCTGCATGGCATGTACCACCAACAAATTGGGAAAATCGTAGCTGCCAGCCCAGACAAACTCCTGTCATTTGCCTTTCCTTTCCAGCGTCCTCCCATTATTGTATTTACTATTTTAACTTCCATTAAAAAAAATCCACTCATACGGTGCCAGCAGCCGGAGCAACACAGATTTAGGCCATTTGGCCTCAACAACACTCGATAAACATCTTCACATCTGTGTGGCATGGACTGTACCAACTTGTGGCACCTTTCAGCTGTTATTCCCCTCCAACATTCCACAATTCATCAACATTTCTTGCTTTTGCTTCACAAACATCATTTTTCATGTCACCCCACAAGTTCTCCATTGGATGAAGGTCCGGGGATCGGGCTGGCCCCTCCGTAACATAAGAACATAAGAAGATGTTGCTGGGTCACTAGTGTGTTTGGGGTGATTGTCTTGTAGAAACAGCCATTTCAAGGACAGTGGTTTTCCAACTGGGGGGTGCACCTCCCGGCGGGGCCCGGTACTATGACAAGGGGCTACCAAGAACACTTTTCATTGTTACCATATTTTTGGGACTGCGAGCCGCTTTTTCATACCTCTTAGAATCCTGCGGCTTTAACAACAATCGCCCGTGTTTTTTTGCTTAACAAGCTTCATGTTTTCTCGTTACAAATAAATATGAACATTTTCTTTCGTCACATTTGCCCTAGCGGCTCGGTGTGTCATGAGGACATTGCCGCTTTGGGTGTGTTCAGATTTTCTTCTGACTTAGCACAACACTCCATGTGTACCGGCGCACCCTTAGCTATTGGTAGCATTCCCAAGGACTCGTTTGTCATAAAACTATTTTGAGTATTGTTGTCAAGACAACTCTCTAGGCCAGTTGATGTACAAAATTGTAAGCTCTTGTGCACATGCCTTTTTTTAACAGAGGGACTCTGCAGGGGATACTTGTAGCTTCACACAGACGTCTTCTACCTGTCACAGTACTTACAGGTAACTCCAGACTGTCTTTGATCATTCTGGAGCTGCTCAGTGGCTGAGTCTTTGCCATTCTGGTTATTCTTCCATCCATTTTGATAGTTGTCTTCCATTTTCTGCCACTTGTGTCTGGTTTTGCTCCCCATTTTAAGGCATTGGAGATCATTTTAGCTGAACAGTCAATTTTTGCACCTCTTCATACCTTTTCTCCTCTGTAATCAACTTTTGGTCCAAGTACGCTGTTCTTCTGAACAATGTTTTGAACGACCCATTTTCCTCAGGCTTTCAAAAAGAAACAAGTGCTGCTTTCCTCCTTAAATGGGGGCCACCTGATTCACACCTCTTTTTTCACTACATTGATCACTGATTGGAGGCCACACTGCTATTTTTTTAAACACCCTCCTCCACTTGCCCAATTGCCCAGCGTGCATATCATGAATGCTGGGTTTTGTTTTCTGAGAATCTACTGCACCTACTGCTAACTAGTTTGCCATGTAGCAATTAAAAAAACATAATAACAGCACCTCATCTGGTTAGTCATTGGACTGCTATTATTTGGAACACTACCGTAAATAGCCAATTTCTATTTGATTCACTGATAATATTCAAAAAACGTGCATCAACTGCTGACCTGAAACAGTTTATTTTAGGAGTCTCTAAGAACGTGGTCGGTGGGAGGGAGTTCCACAGCCTGGCTGTTGGAAGAAAGATGACCCTCGGACTTGAGATTATTGACTCCGTAGGGTGACTGAGGACTCGCAGAATGGAGTTGTGCGCACATTTGTTGTTTAGTTAGGCAGGATTGGGAATTATTTCAAAAGATGGTTTCCAGAAGAAGTGTCAGGAAAAAAAGTGCAAAGGGATGCAACTTTCCTCGTTTGTTGACAAGAGTTGTTCCTTGATTACTAGTAATTGGGGGGGGTTTCCTCTGCAGTGTGAAAATAGAAAAAACATAACTCCATATGGTATGTATGCCTTGTAGGTGAGTCACGCTTTTTAGCACGTCCAGGATCTTCTAGCAGTTTTCTTAACAAATCCTTTGATGCAAGGGCCAGTGTGTTTGTAATGAAGGAGAGTCATGCTTTTTAAAGAGTTCTTGCTGTGAGTGTCATTCTTCAGTAAACAGAGACGACACAACTGGTGCTGACTTCTTTTATTTCATTCAAAAGCAAATCGCTGACCTTGAAATGAAAAGTGAACAAAAGTCATTCTACATCAGTAAACACCACTGGACAGACATCGGGAAAAGGTCAGAGGGCGTCAGGCACAGTTGAAGCGCCCGTCAACTTGTCCTCTTTTGCGACTCTGCTGCTGCTCGAAGAACTCTCGGATGTCATCAGAGGTCACAACCTATGACAGGAAAAAGGCGCCGATCACTCTTTGTTTTCGTAAAGAGTCAAAATTCGGCAGCGATTGATGTTGATATCAACCTGGTTGCAATGTCAACCCCAGCGAAACAAACGTGGTCCTGATAGACCACTTACCTTTCCTTCTGCAGCAAACCTCTGCAGGAAGTCCTTCAGTTCACTTTTCATATCGTTGTATCCTGACAGGAAAGACGAATGAACTCGGATGAACACCTGTTGGTCTGACTACCTGACATCGTCACGTTTGTTTACCGTGGATGATCTCCAGTTGTTGTACTCGGTTCAGGTTGTCTAGTACCGACATCAGAGGGTCGTGACTTCGCTCGCGCTGTTCCTCACGCTTTCCTTTGTTCTCGTAAGCGAGGACTGTGTCCAACTCATCCAGCAGGAAGGGGAGACCTGCTTCCGACAGACTCTCCTGAAGGTATCACAATTCATGTTAACCCAGGAGCGTTGCTAGGAAGTCATGACTTCTGGCACCTGGCAGGCGTTGCAACGGCACAGCTTTGAGCGCCACCCCGACGGCCAAAACACTGCTCCTGACTGGACCCGCTTAACATCTATGGCTTGAAGCTGCTTCAGTCTGCAACCGGAATCCTCCTGCTCCTCCCGACAAAATCTTTTGCAGCTCGGCTCAGCGAGGTCGTCAACCTGAATGACATCATGAGTTCATTTCCAATTGGAGGTCAGTAAACAATCTGATGATGTCTCCCTCACCTTATCAGACCCATCCAGGTATGCACCCGTCTCCTTCGCCTCGGGCTCAACTGCAGGAGCCGGAACTGGACAGGAAGTGCGTGAGACAGACAGGAAAAGAATCTCAGACAAATGGGCTTAGATCAGTGGTTCTAAGTTTTTTTTCTGTCATTATCACAATTTGTAATACTATTGACAAGTGATCATATCTATTTATGTATATGAACTGTACAAACTGAGCTTGAAACTGAAACCAGGAAAATGCAACAACATGAGAGAGAGCTGTGAAGAATGGAAGTCCCTTCAAGAGTCAAATGCCAAATTTGGACAAGTTGGGAGGTTTACACGAACATTGCAATGATTAAATGACCGCTGTTGTGTGATTACATTTCACACTGCAAGAAGACTAGCAGGTGAGCCAGCAGAGGCAAGCAGACAAGCCAAGTCTGAGAGAGTGAAAAAAAACAGGTTCTCCTCTCATTCTGTGTGGAAGTGGTAGGATTTTGACTTTTTTGTTTTTCTTCCCCACTCCATTTGAAACACTTCCTCAAATCAACAATGAGCAAATTGGAGTGGCACAAGACTTGGTTAGCTTTCTATGCTAGCAGAGGCTGCGTGCAGAGATCCTGTAGTAATGTGATGAAAATATTCAAATACTGATTAATCACATTTTTTGTCCATAGTTCACTCATAATTAAACTTTTTTTTAAAATTTATAATAAGTAATGATGTAAATCTTTGTGGATGAAAATATACTTTATTGATCCCAAAAGAGATTCTGAAATCATGGAAAAGTAGCTCAGACAATGTTTACCTGCCAGGTGAGAACCATAGCACCACAAGAACTTGTTTCTGGTCATACACGACTCACAGATCATCTCCTGCAGCTCTACACAATCTGGAACCTCACAGCCCAGGTGCTGAACACACACACACACACACGATGTTAAGATAATGTATAGTACACGTGACTGATCAATAGAAAAGTTCAGAAGAACACACCCGACCGTGCAGCCAGTCCTCACATAACACACACTGAATCATTTCGTCCTCAACCTGTACATACAAACAATGGAAAAAAAGACATAAGCTTGCGAGGTTTTAACCTTTTCAAAAGTGAAATAAACCAGAAAGGGAGCCATGTGTGCATCCAGTGGCAAAGAGGGCCAGCAGGTCACCTGGTCTTCTGGATCAGGGTACGGCCGACGGCAAGTACAGTACTCTCCAAAGAAGTTATGACTGTATTTATTCAGAGTGTTGACATCATCCTTGTCCTAACACACAAAACACAAATAGCTGAGATCAGGATATATGGACAAAAACAAGTGTGAAAATATTCAATCGTGCCAGCGCACGCCCCTCCAAGTTTCCGTGAAGTGAGATGATGATGAGGGAGTGTGGCAATGGATCACCTTCGGATGGACTAATCGACATCTGATGTTTGTTCTCAGTCAACCAGAAGCAACGCTATAAACATCGGTCTACCCCAGGATCCATGTTCTCAGCCGTGAACCTGTGCAAGATCTACCACCACCCCCCCCCAACCTGGAACCTGATATTTGTTGTTTTTATATTTATATTTTAAATTAACGTGCTCAGGAACATGACTGCGCTCTCTTTAGCACTCTCTCTCTAGCGATGTGTGCCGGGAGGGCGGCGAGGCGTACGGGCGTGTGCAGTGGTCAAAATGTCTGCCTGTTGGCCATTGACGCAATAACACCGGCAAAGTCCCAAAAGATCCCAAGACTGGTAGTTTACGATCCACGGGTTGGTGTCCCCTGGTCTACACACACACACACAGTCCAGAAACTTACAGGAAAGAGTTTACATCGCACGTCTGCAAATTTCTTGTTCCCACAGTCACAGCGGAAGTTCCTGCAAAACACAAATCATAGACACCGACGTTACCGATATCATATTTTTATTGCCCGATTCCCTGCCATCTGTCACAGTGTTAACGGATGAAAAGGTTAAAAGGTCACCACCTCTTGGTGTAGAGCTCAAACAGGTCATGACCTTCGTGACATTTATAGGAACAAGCCAAACACACGCCGGCCGCTTCGCCGCCTTTTGGTGTGCACGTGTTGCAGGCATACAGAGCCTGTCTCTTCACGTAACCCTGCACACACATCAGCCAAACCACTCGTATCCCAGTTTAACATGACCAATTGTGCCAGCCAGCCAAGAGGCATCCTCCATCATCACTCACCTGAGGGTACGAGCAGTGATCCGGGTCACTTCCCGCCAACACGGCAGACGCTTCTTCCTCCAACGCCTCGTCCTCCTGCAAGACGTCCACCAAGGACACCGTCCGCTCCTCTGACGTCACCTGGTGCTCCTTTGACATCTTGAGCTGACGCACAAACGTCGACGACTACAGTTACTCTCCCGTGTGAACAACTAGAAGACTCGCACTTGCACAGTCGGCCGCTTGACACAGGTGGTGGTTGCATACAAACCACCACGTGAAAGAGATGACGTCATCACCGTGAACGAACGGCGTACCTGCTCGTGCCGTGTGCTGGTGCCAAGCCGCCGTTAGCGATTCAAACCGGTAGTCTCCAATGTAATAAACGATAAAACGGATTACCACGCGCGCAACGTGATGTTGAAAACCAGTCGGTCGATTCAGTAAAGGGAATTAATCATTAACATTCACGCGGCCTCGGAGTTTGTTGTCAAATCGCTAGCTAATGCTAGTTGCGATGCGAAGACAACATCCGGTTTACTTCCGCAATTGTATTCACATGCAGATTTCAGACACCACGGTTGTTCAAATAGAAACGGTCTTGAACAATTACAATTCTATGTGCCACGAGAAGCGATAATGACAAGAAATAGGAACGAGAAACTTTCTCGTAGGAAACGTCAGGCGCAGAGCGATGACGTCAAAGGCGCGCGCGGGCAACATGGCGGATTCCACCGTTTCAATCATTCTGAAGTCGAGAGACGGACAAAAGCATAACATCAACGTCCAGGTCGAGAACACGCTAACTTCTTTAATCAGTGGAATTGACCAAGTTGCTCAAAACATCGCGCCGCTTCTCAACGAACTCGTGGAACGGGAAAGAATCGCCGGGGACTGCTCATTGGGTGAGCACTTTCTAGGTTTGGCTTTCTTTCGTTAGGAGAACGTTCTATTTATATTTATCTATCTATCTTATCTATCTATTTTATCTATCCTATCTATCTATCTATCTAATCCATCTAATCTATCTAAGAGCTGCAACGATTAATCGATTAATCGATTATCGAAATAATCAACAACTATTTTGGTAATCGATTCATCGTTTCATTTAAATATCCCGATTTTAGCCACTCTAATGTAACTTTTTGAGTTTCCATAATGATCCATGAAAGCAGACATATTGTCTGATTTTTGGAGGGAAAACGTCCATTCATGAATTCTTAAATGGATTACTTTAAAATTAAATTAGTCATTTTAAATTAAATTAAATTAATTGAAAAAATAATTTAATTATGAAAATAATCGTTAGTTGCAGCCCTAATAAAAAAAAATATATGTACTGTATATATATGTATGTGGCATTTTTGGATTTGGATTTCTGCTCAAATGAACAAAGTCTCTCCAGGGTTATTGGTAGCCTCAGCGCACAGAAGGTGGTTTTAACATTACGTTTAACAAAAGTACAGTAAAATAAATATAACAGGACAAATAGGACATTTTTACAAATTTAACAGTCGCAAAACAATGCTGGTGCATTTTACAAAAGAGCAACTTCATTACTTTTTGAGGGTTAGGTTTCCCATTGTTTTTAAATGTTTGCTTGTGTACATTTTATTTACTGGACTAACAAAAACAAAAAACAATGTAAACATTACACACGAATTATCTGCCAACAATTACATATTATTCATATAATAACTATTATTGCCAGCAATACGTCGGACGCAGTCAGGGTGTTGAGGGGTTTCGGTTTGGTGGCTACAGGATTGGGTCTCTGCTTTTTGCAGATGTGGTCCTGTTGCCTTGGTCAACTCCCGCTGGTACTATCGATTCGCATCTGAGTGTGAAGCAGCCGGGATGAGAATCAGCACCTGTATGAGCTGATGGTTCTCTCCTGGAAAAGGGTGGAGAGCCATCTCCAGGATGAAGTTCTGCCCCAAATGGAGGAGTTTAAGTACCTCAGGGTTCTGTTCACGAGTGAGGGCAGGATGGAATGCGAGATGGACAGACTAATTGGTGCGGCTTCTGGAGTGACGTGGTCTCTGCACCAGTCCGTTGTGGTGAAGAGAGAGCCGAACGACAAAGCTTTCAATTTACCGGTGGAAAGGTAGTGACTGAAAGGAAAAGATTGTGGGTACAAGCGGCCAAAATGAGTTTTCTCCGGAGGGTGGCTGGGCCTTAGCGATAGGGTGAGAAGCACTGTCATTCGGGAGAGACTCTTGAGTCGAACTGCTGCTCCTCCACATTGAAAAGTGACAGATGACGTGGCTCAGGCATCTGGTTAGGATGCCCCTGGACGCCTCACTGGGGAGGTATTCAGGGCACGGTAGGAGGCCTCGGGGAAGACCCAGGACCCGTTGGAGAGACTGTCTCTCAGCTGGCTTGGGAACGCCTCGGGATCCACCGGGAGGAGCTGGATGAAGTGGCTGGGAAGAGGGAAGTCCCTGCTTAGGCTGCTGCAGTTTTTGAAGTTATGAACATACGACTAATAGTTTAATAGATGACTTAAGATTAAATAGACAAATATAAAATAGATTCTCTGCTGGATTCCCTAACTCATACATTCTCCCCACTTAGAAGTGATTTTGGGTTAATGGCAACAATTGCACGGGGAGAACATGCAAATACCAGGGAGATCCAAGCTTAGATTCAAAGCCAGAACCAACTGGCTCAGGCAGACATGCTAGTCCAGGGGTCACCAACGTTTTTCTTGTGAGAGCTACTTTTACAAAACAAAAATGGTATGTATTTCAGAATACGCAAATGAAAAGCAGGCTTGCCTCATGCGGATGTATAAGGGGCTGCCAGGTGCCCGCGGGCACCACGTTGGTCGTGGTTGAATGACCTTAATGTGTATCATGCTTCCTCTGCTGCAGAAGACAAAGAAGACAGCGACGAAGACGAGGACGAGAAACATCAAAACTCCGATCTTCCGCCCTCTGCTAAAAGATCCAAAATGTAGTGGCTCATATGCGCTAGCCACTTTTTGGCTGCAAGAGTCATCGTCCACTGTCATTTGTGTCCCACAACCATGCTGTAAATAAATGGAATCTTGTACGAGTCACTGTCTTTTATCCTCATTTTATTCGTGTGATTAAATTACTATTCACCGTAGAAGATTATCAAATGCATTCAGATGAGTCCATCAATTCCAGCATGATCAGGTAAGACCAGATGTGGTCCCATACGCCACCACCTCCGAGATCGTTGAAGTGGTGCGACTGTGACAAAGCATCTCAAGTCCTGTCTCAGCAAGTGGGGTCCAGTCACGTGTCAATCAGCGGCGGGCTGCTGTGATTGGCTGGTTTACAGAGCAAGGAGAGGCAGATGGGTAGGACGCAGTATCCGATGGCGCGAGGGTTTGCCCTCGTGCAGGAGAATAGGAAGAGGAAAAGTTGCATGTAGGGGAGCAATATGGCCGCCACCCAGATCCACACGGGCAGCGCTGTCAGGCGAGCGTGGATGCTTTGGGCGGGCAAAGAGGACGGCCGGATCTCAGCACTCCGCACGTGCTCCAACCAGAAGCGCTGGGCGTCAAAGACGTAATAGACGGCTAGCAGGCTCGCTAGCAGGTAGAGCGCCACGCCTAGCCATCCCATCCGCTGGCGGAAATTCATCATGCTCCATGCTGCGAAGGCAACCAAATATGTGGAAAGACTTTACAACTACTACTCGGCTTGAGTTCCAAGTACGAACATTTTATAAGCAATATTTGGACTGGACGAATATGTGCTCCATATAGGTGTACTTTTTCATTTCCAAGAAACTTGTATTTTACTGCCTCGTGCTCCCACGAGAAGCATGGCCGTCTGTCAGAGAAAAACACAGCGAAAGGACTCTTACCCTACTTTACAAAAGCCTGCTTCGTGTGTCTCGTACGGCCCGACACCGTCGTCCCTCACTTCCTGTTTTGTCATGTGACATTTCAAACCGTCGTTCCTCGGCCGGCTGTGGCGCCATCTTCTGTTCGTATGCAATGCTGCAGGAAAACGGACACGAAGCTAATCCACTGAAGTGCGCGTGTGCCTGGTGGCTCACGCGAGCGCTTGGGATTGTGGGTCACCGTGGGGCGACCTTTTGCTTAGTGAAGTGTGCTCCGGAGCGCGCTTCGATGACGTCAGCGATGACGTTCGACTGATTCAGGAAGTGGTTTACTGGTCTGGCGTGTCCTTTGAAATATTTCTTTTATTAGAACACACACATTGGCAAAGACTGTGAGAAAACAGTCAAACGAAGATTAAGGCCAGACCAGGCTACACGATAACAGATCAAATAAGAAGGAACTTACATAAAAGGAGCAGAAAACAAGAATAAAATAAGAATAAAAAGATAAAAAATTAATAAAATAACTCAATAAACCACAAAAGCGAGGGGCATTCTGTGATTTTCAAGATCTTGATTGTGTCTTGTGAAAGGATTTTTTCCTCATGAAAACGTGGAACCTTTTAGAGAAAATACTTCTTTGGAACAAAAACCAATGAAAAACATTGGGGTGTTAATTGTCTTTATTCAACCACATTAACAAAAGTCCATTCCTATTTCTAATACTGGTTATCACTTGCTTAATAGGTAATAGGGCTAACAAACTAGATTGCAGTACACTTCACTGACCTCATGATGGCGCCGTACATAAATGATTCCGAATGAGGTGTGGGTATACAGTGGTGTGAAAAACTATTTGCCCCCTTCCTGACTTGTTATTCTTTTGCATGTTTGTCACACTTTAATGTTTCTGCTCATAAAAAAGTTAACTATTAGTCAAAGAAAACATAAATGAACACAAAATGCAGTTTTTAAAGTAAGGTTTACGTTATTAAGGGAGGGAAAAAACTCCAAATCTACATGGCCCTGTGTGAAAAAGTGATTGCCCCCCTTGTTAAAAAATAACTGTGGTTTATCACACCTGAGTTCGATTTCTGTAGCCACC
>QODF01000103.1:620792-658396 GCA_024372805.1 Oostethus manadensis
CATATTTATTCATTTTCACACTAGCGTCACTCTTCCGGCAGGAGATGCTGAGCCAACTGAAGTCAGCATACCGGAGGAGCATTCAAAGCTGCACTCCCTGTATGCAAAATGAAACAAAATTCCATGCTCGATTTTCTTACAGGAGAAAGGACATCGACGGCAGGAGAGCAAGATCAAAACAGGCAGGCAAGCGAGGGTCAATTCGCATGCAGATGCCTTTCGGTGGTGGGATTGTTTTGATGGTTCCATTTTTTACAGCAAGTCTTACAGGCCCCAGGCCATCACACTACCACCACATGGTTTTACCGTTGCTATTTCTGAAATGGGCCGTTACTTTTACACAAACCTTCCAGAAGTTTAACTTTCGTCTTGTTGGAATCCAGAGTATTTTCCCAAAGGTTCGGGGAATCATCAGATGTTTTCTGGCAACACTAAGATGAGCCCTAACAATATTTTTGTGCACCAGTGGCTTTTGGTCTTTCTTATTGTGGAGTCACAAAAACTGACACTAACTGCGGCAAGTGAGGCCTGCAGTTCTCTGAAAGTTGTTTGATGTCTTTTGTGACCTTTTGGATGAATCATTTAGGTTAGCCGGCCACTCCAGGAAAGGTGTGCCACTGTTCCGTGTTTGCGACATTTGTGGAAATTGGCTCTCACTGTGGTTCTTTGGAGTCCCAAAACTTTAGAAACTTTTTATAACATTGACAGAGCTCAGTTTTCCCTTTTAGTAGTAAAAAGAGTCATTAAAATTTGCATTTTGTGTTGTCATTGACTAATATTTAAATGCATTTGATGATCTGCAACATTCAAGTGTGATAAACATGTAAAAAGTAAGAAATCAGGAAGGGCGCAGGACNTCTTTTGTGACCTTTTGGATGAATCATTTAGGTTAGCCGGCCACTCCAGGAAAGGTGTGCCACTGTTCCGTGTTTGCGACATTTGTGGAAATTGGCTCTCACTGTGGTTCTTTGGAGTCCCAAAACTTTAGAAACTTTTTATAACATAGACAGAGCTCAGTTTTCCCTTTTAGTAGTAAAAAGAGTCATTAAAATTTGCATTTTGTGTTGTCATTGACTAATATTTAAATGCATTTGATGATCTGCAACATTCAAGTGTGATAAACATGTAAAAAGTAAGAAATCAGGAAGGGCGCAGGACTGAACTGAAACCAGGAAAATGCGGTAGAACAGATGCTTCTCGCGGCCCCAAGGGGGGCCCGCCCACTATTTGAGAAGCGTCGTTAGTCTGTAATTTGGTACTAGACTCTCGTTCATGACTTGATGACGTATTAAGCAGCCGGCCCTTTTGTAGTGACCACGTTTCGCCGCTAGAGGGCTGCAGAGACCACACACACAGCCTTCGTCCATCCTGAAAGTTTGCCTGAGAAAGCTCACACACACACCGTGACCAAGAAAGATCTAAACCTTCCCTTCCCCTCCCATAATAATTAGAATTTGATACTTTTTAACCCTTTTTAGTTTGATACACCCCCCTGCATGGGTTAGGGCAGAGTTCCTCCACAGATGTTGCTGCACGTTACCTAGAGATGGTTTAACTGGGATGGGCTTAGTGTTTGGGTTAGGGTTAGGTTTAGGAATAAGGATTTCAATCAAGGTTAGTAGTTCAGGAGATCTTTGTCTATGTCCATGTCACTTTGATATTTGCGCAACCCGCATTTTTTCTTTGCTTTACACTGTAAAGTTACCAAAGTGCATGTAAGGCTGTCACAAAGTCATTCTGGGTGTGCCCATTTGTGGTTTTTGGTGAAGAGTCTAGATGCTGCTGTTGATTTACAGTCAAACATCCTTCCAATTAATTCCCAGCAATTACTGCTCACGTGGTTCTTCTAGCTACTTGAAGGTCCAAGAGGATCTTGTGCTCTTTTGGCTACCTTGAAGAACCTTCTAGCGTATTGTGTGGTTTGGAGCTAAAAGGTACCATATGAGATGTTTGCAAGGCTCTGCTAATAAAATCATACTTTCTGTCTCGTCTGCCGTCTCCATCATCATCGATAAGCGTCACGGCGGGAGGTTCTAGGCGAGCTGACTGATGTGATCGCATGGTTGATGGCTGCTGACAGGCATAAATAGAGGCTTCCATGCCAGGGATCAAACGCAATCCCTGCTTCTCCACTCTCTCATTAGGATGGAAAAGCCGGGCGCCGCCATCCGATCCGTCTCCACTTTTTCTCAAAGGAGTCTCACTTGAAAAGACGAGCGTCCGTCCAACTTACAATGGCGCTGTTTGCTGAAGCTGCGCTGCGCCAGAATCAACAGTCAAAGAAAATAAACGCAGCCCGCCTGGCGTTTCAACTGCAGGCAGGAAATATGTTTGCTAATTAGTAGCTCCACATCGCCGCCTTTGGGTCCCGCCACTGCCGTCCAACATCATTCTCCCCGCCGGCTAATATACGCTATGTCAAACATACGCTCTGTTCATCTGTTCCTTCGCTTCCCCATGGAGATCCGAGCCGCCGACCTTGGCCGCCATCGCCATGTGGAGGTTTCACGATGAAAACAAACCGCTGCGTCTTGACGTGTGATCCAATTGAAAAAACGGGGTCCTCAGCCCAAGATGCAAATCAAAAAGCAAACTGAAGATATTATCCCCTGGAGACCCCGAGCAAGACGTCGCCTACGGGATCAGTAGGGATGTAAATCTAGGAACATGTTAAGATACGATTCAAAAATGCTATAATTTAAAAAACGCCCGATACGCTTTGGAATTACGATTAAAGTGGCTTTCTTACAATATTTTCTCACCTTACGTTCATGATAGCGTGTATCACTCACTGTATTTCCAAACGTTACATTCATGATAGCGTATATCACTCACAGTATTTCCAAACGTTACATTCATGATAGCGTATATCACTCACAGTATTTCCAAACGTTACATTCATGATAGCGTGTATCACTTACTGTATTTACAAACGTTACATTCATGATAGCGTGTATCACTTACTGTATTTCCAAACGTTACATTCATGATAGCGTGTATCACTTACAGTATTTACAAACGTTACAGTTATGATAGCGTGTATCACTTACTGTATTTCCAAACGTTACAGTTATGATAGCGTGTATCACTTACTGTATTTCCAAACGTTACATTCATGATAGCGTGTATCACTTACTGTATTTCCAAACGTTACATTCATGATAGCGTGCATCACTTACTGTATTTCCAAACGTTACATTCATGATAGCCTTACCTGGTTGTGTCTCAGGTGTTGTGTTTGACATGCTTACATCAATTTGTGGTGTTCCCAAACTTTTTGCTGCGCCCCCTTATGGAGATTAAATCATTTTCAGTGGCCACTGACTCGAAAAATATGGTAATAATGGAAAGTGTTCGGGGTAGCCCTGTGCTCCCCCAGTCATAACGCCAGTTTGAAAACCACAGTTTTGAACAAACTCTCTTTAACACAAAAGTAATTTATTGACGGTCCCTAGTATAAACAGCCAGCGGTTGTAAAACGCAATTCACCACTCACTGTTACTTGAAAGACAAAGGTCATTTTTTTACAAACACGGCAGCTTTCGCAGCAAGTTGGCTTTTAACCAATCAGCAGAGGGGACAACTGCGGGCATAGCTCGCTGTTGCCCCTTGTGGTAGCAAACAGCTTGAAGTAGCTTGATCAATTCTTGTAACCTTAACTAGCATGTTGCACACTAAGCACATTTAGCTAACATTTACTCATAACAAGTCCAACTTAATCGTCTTTTGAAGCGGCAGTCCTGCTAGTGAAGTCCAAGACCAGACTTAAAGGTGAAGGTTTGGAAAATTCTATAGTCATTTGTGGTCATGATGCAGGAAAAGGAGATGCCGACGAGCATCAGCAGAGATTGGGTTTCACAGACAGTCTAGAATACGACCAGGTTCAGGTTGTGGTCCTGGTGGGCCTGTAATGTTGTGGGGAATCTTGACAAGGATTATTATTAGGATTATTATTGATCTGCCCGGTGTACGCCTGCGGTTTCAGACTTGATGAGCTTGCCAGAAGGAGTTCTTGGCAGGTTCTTCAGCAGCTTCTGGTCTCAGGTGGTGGTGGTGGTTGAGACGTGTGAGGAAGTTCTTCTCGTATGAAGATAAGAAGAAACATTTCTGAGTGACTTCCTTCCAGCTGCCAGGAGTTTTCTTCCAAGTCTGCTGAAGCCCATTAAGGAATGAAGGATAATGATGTGTGATGATGTCAGGTATAATACCTGCACGACCCACAAGAACCTCTTCAGTCTTCACGCAGAAATGTTTTCATCATTCTGGCCTGTAAATCATTCTTCGGCGTCAAAGAACTTTTTTTTTCCACACACAAACGGTAAAAACAGGAGCCTCCAACACGACCGCCGCTCCTTGGAGACCGAGATGATTCAGACTTGATGGCGGTGCATCATCATCTCCCCCACCCCATTTCCTCTCTCCTCATCCTTTCCTACCTTCACTGCTGGGGTGGACTTTTGAATCATGTCCTCTGCTAGATACCTCCACCAAGGCCTAGACGTAAATCAAGCCACAATTTCATGCTGCTGCAAAAAAGGTCCTCTGCTGTTTTTTGGCCCAAAGTAAACATATGAATGTGAGCAAGCAGTTAGCAGCCTGTCATCCTCCAATGAACACGAGCGTCATCAAGTCCGAAGACAAGGAGGCGGGGTCAGCCCTTTGGGGTGGGATGGAGTGTATTGGGCTGGGGGTCCTGGCTACGACTGACTTGAGGTCTGTTTTGCATGAAGTTTTGGCAGCGAGTGCGCGTATCTTCATGTTGCGTACCCTCGCCTTGGCGGCCATAATTTGAAACATGATGGGTGGGGGCTGATGGGGNACAAAGCTTGTCTTTGTTTGTGTTTGTTCGCTCTCCAAGGTCCTGACATTTGTCATTCTGACACTGTTCCTGTTTTTGACATTTACATTTATTTATTTCACTTCTCTGTTTACCCCCCACCCAAAAAAGGCTTCCACGGTGGGGAGGGGGTCCTGGATGTTGTAGTTCAAGTGCTGACCCAGCGTGACTGCAAAATTCTGGTCTGCCTGCCAGCTCATCATTTCTTTTCAAAAAAACCTTCACAAAAAGGGGCTGGGGCGGGCAGGATGGGTGGGGGTCTGGCATTGATTTAGCTTAAAGAGGCAAAAAAAGTGTTGGTGGGACTCGGTACTAACTTAATAAGCAACAAGCGAGGCTGCCTTTGGCTTCGCTGCAGCCTGGGCGGGCCCACCTCACCTCACCTCAACTCACCTCACGCCCACCTCACCCAAGTCCCCACTCGCAGCCACTGGCGTGCACCAGAGTATATTCACTTGATGTATTTGGAATGTTCTCAAAAGGAAAAAGTATGTCATTGTACCTTGAAAGGTGTAATAGCTTGCCCTTAAGGGCTCACTGACATGATTGGTTGAAATATGTTTTATATTGTTTGTAATCATTGTAAACATTACATGTATTTGTTAAAAAATACATGTAATGTTTGTGGCGGGAGCTCAGAAAAGGGGCGAAGGCATATACGAATATATGAAGCCACTGTAAACATAGGCAGCTCATCCACTTCATTTGGTTTCTTTTTAATCAAAATAGTTGTCTTTGTTGCTTTTCTTGACAAAGACATAGACAAAGACAAAGACAAAGACTACAATGAACGGAGCAACTGCGATTGGCTGGCGACCAGTCCAGGGTGTGCCCCGCCTCCCGCCCAAAGTCAGCTGGGATAGGCTCCAGCATACCCGCGACCCTAATAAGGATAAGCGGCATAGAAGACGCATGGATAAATATCACCTTGGTGGGTCTTATGAAGGCAGGTGGGCAGGGGATGGAGAGGGCTCTTGGCCACGCCCTCCCGCCGTCACACAGATAGATTGCAGACCTTCGCCACGGCCGAACATGCCAAAACACAATCAAAAAATCCATCAAGGGCAGCAATCAGCTTGTTAGTACATGCACACGTACGTAAAAAAACCCAAAAATTCCACATTGGAAAATGGCTGCAGACTGGACTTCTGAAGATTACCGACCGCATGTGCGTACGTTGTCGTAACACGTTGAATTGTTTGGCTCCCTTAACCGCTGTGCCGTGGGAAATCATCCACTTTCACCTAATTGGTGTATAAATATTTTTGGAAAAGTAGTCGGCCAATAATGCCATTGCTGAGTGTGTGCTGTCCAATGACGGGCAGAGTAACCATGTGAGAAGCTAAATAGCAGTAGGCGCCAATGCTTTATATTGACTTGATATTGTTTCTGTAGGCTGCAGAGATTCATGTTTACATTTTCTGCTGGTGGTGTGCCTTGGGATTTTTGGAATAAAAAAAGTTTGGGAACCACTCCCTTAGAGATAGGGTGAGAAGCACTGTCATCCCGGAGAGACTCGGAGTAGAACCGCTGCTCCTCCGCATTGAGAGGAGCCAGATGAGGTGGCTCGGGCATCTGGTTAGGATGCCTCCCCAACACCTTCCTGGGGAGGTGTTCAGGGCAGGTCCAACTGGTAGTAGGCCTCGGGGAAGACCCAGGACACGTTGGAGAGACTATGTCTCTCAGCTGACCTGGGAACTCCTCTGCATCCGCCGGGAAGAGCTGGACGAAGTGGCCGGGGAGAGGGAAGTCTGGGCTTCCCTGCTTAGGTTGCTGCCCCCGCGACCCGACCTCGGATAAGCAGAAGAAAATGGATGGATGGGCTGCGTAAGTAAGTAAGTACCAACAGGATCACATCATTGTGCTTTATGTTTTCGCCTGTCACTCACAAAGTTTGGAAAAATTGTACCGAATAAATTGTTATGTGTTTACTTTATGTTCAGTTCAGGTTGGATTTGATTTTGCGCGCTGCAAGAATTTGAAGTGCGCAGAGAACACATGATCGGTGCGTGATTGCGCACGCGTGCAGCTCAGAGGGATTGCTGGTTGCGACCATTAAAAAAAAGGATTTTAGAAATGTTGGCCAGTTGAAAAGTATGATCATCTACAGCACTCAGTACCTGGTCAGAGCTCCTTTTGCCTGAATTATTGCAGCAATACAGCGTGGCATGGATTGCATCAGTTTATGCCACTCCTCAGGTGTTAGGGGAGCCCAGGTTGCTCTAATAATGGTATTGCATTTTTTATATCCTTTTGTTTTCTGACATATTTAGTCCAATAGTTCTACATGAATAGCACAAAAGTACAACATTTTGTACTATTTGACGCAAACCTGAATTAAAGTTGATCCCCGTTTTAGGGTAAACGATTCGTTTGCAACAATGATTTGATTCGTATCGAGATTGGTGGTTGCCGATTCAATCCAAGGATGATATTGATTCATTTATAACGATATGATCCGAAAGGATCAAATGGAACACACGACAGAACAACAGTGGCTCCCAGAACTGACTCCTAAACGACAAGCCCCCCATTCCTGATCTGTTCAGCGTGCACATCAGCATAACTTTACAGTTGCTACGTACCTTTTATCTTGTCCTGACGCTCCCATCCGAGAGTTTGACAGTTGGACTTCATTTAGGGTGAGGTCCACACTCAGTATAAATCCCGCAGCACATTGAAGAGTCACGTAGCTAACTAGCATGCACACAATGAAAATACATCCCATATTCATTCATATATTTTCTATACCGCTTATCCTCATTAGGGTCGCGGGGATGCTGGAGGCTATCCCAGCAGACTGTGGGCGAGAGGCGGGGTACACCCTGGACTGGTCGCCAGCCAATCGCAGGGCACATATAGACAAAAAAACATTCACACTGATGGACAATTTAGAGCGGCCAATGAAGCTAACATGCATGCTTTTGGAATGTGGGAGGAAAGCGGAGTACCCGGAGAAAACCCACACACGCACGGGGAGAACATGCAAACTCCACATAGAGATGCCCAACGGAGATTTGAACCCAGGTCTTCCAGATCTCCTGACTGTGTGGCCAATGTGCTAACCACTCAGCCACCGTGCGGCCCTACAGCCCATATTCTTTGAGAAATTCCATATTTTAGGATGTCCACATGGACTTTTCTACCAGATCACACACACTCACATGACGTCATCCGTGCGCCCCAGTCAACAGGCATGACTAATCGACTTAGGACAAATCAAACTGTTACAAGGGTAGCATTTAACGTCTTTATCATTAAAAAAGCAAAAACACACACATCCATATAAAACCTGCCGTGCTTAAATCCAATACTTCATTTCCTAGTATTGATTACATCGATTGATTACCTTTCGAACGATGTTAGTTGAATGTATGTCAGGCGTATCCAACTTGCAGGACTATTAGGTCATCATTCATCTATGAAATCTACTTTGACAAAAAGAAAGGAGAGGTGAGCTGTTTGTGTTTTATGCGACTGCCAACATTTCGTTTCCCAAGCACATGTCCACTCATTGCGCTCATTTGTCATCAAATAGAGGCGTCACGTTTGAATGGAACACTTGTTCAAATACTAAGAGGTGAAGCAAATACACGCCACCTCAGCTGGGGATCTACTGGGAGCACACCAGTCGGAGACCCCTGTGATAGCGTCACCATCTAAAGCTGGACACGCTACGTTCTACTGAACAACGTCAACACACAACTAGTGTTTTGAAGACAAGCCATAAGCATTCTAATGATAACGAGAGCAAGGCAACGTGTGCATGGAAAGATGCCAGAAAGTGGAATGAGATGGGAACGTGAGCACTGAGACACGCCGACATGGACAGGCTTAGCATGTGACCAGCTGTCGTCAGTTGACTGCACATTTTGCAAGATATCGTTTATTCCATTCCATTTTCTGTAGCCGAGGATCGGACCGCCAAGGCCTCTGCCTCCGGCCGCCATCCGGCTCTCTTTGCACCCGACCCCTTTGGCCCCTCCCACAAGTGGTGAGCTCATGGGAGGGGGGACCCACGTTACCTTTTCTGGCTGTGCCCGACCGGGCCCCATGGGTGCAGGCCCGGCTACCAGACGCTCGCCATCGTGCCCTGCCTCTGGGCCTGGCTCCAGAGGGGGGCCCCGGTGACCCGCGTCCGGCCGAGGGAAAACAAAGTCCAATTGTATCATTCATCATTAGGGTCTTTTAGGCCACTCTGTCTGGTCCCTCCCCGAGGACCTGTTTGTCATGGGTGACCCTACCAGGGGCATGACAGCCCCCGACAACTTAGCTCCTAGGATCATTGGGATACGCAAACTCCCCCACCACGATAAGGTGGTGACTCAGAGGGAGGAGGGAGGAGCATTGAGAGGAATCAGATGAGGTGGCTCGGGCATCTGGTTAGGATGCCTCCCGAATGCCTTCCTGGGGAGGTGTTCAGGGCACGTCCAACCGGTAGGAGGCCTCAGGGAAGACCCAGGACACGTTGGAGAGACCATGTCTCTCAGCTGGCCTGGGAACGCCTCGGCATCCGCTGGGAAGAGCTGGACGAAGTGGCCGGGGAGAGATCTCTGGGCTTCCCTGCTTAGGTTGCTGCCCCCGGGACCCGACCTCGGATAATCGGAAGAAAATGAATAGATGGATGGATGGCATTCCATTTTCGTCTGCTCATCCGGGTCCGAGTTGCGGGGGCAGCAGTTTCAGTAAGGAAGTCCAGACTTCCCGGTCTCCGGAGACCTTTTCCAGCTCCACCGGGAGGACACCAAGGCGTTCCCAGGCCAGCTGTGAGACATAGTCCCTTCAGCGTGTCCTAGGTCTTCCCTGGGGCCTTCTCCCGGCTGGGCATGCCCAAAACACCTCACCAGGGAGGCGCCCGGGAGGCATCCGGACTAGATGCCCGAGCCATCTCAACTGGCTCCTCTCGATGTGAAGGAGCAGCGGCTCTACTCTGAGCTCCTCCCGGATGGCCGAGCTCCTCACCCTATCTCTTAGGGTGAGTCCAGCCGCCCTACGGAGGAAACTCATTTCCGCCGCTTGTATCCGCGATCTTGTTCTTTGGGGACCACCACCCGGTCTGCCAGTCCAGAGGTACCGTTCCAGTCTTCCATGCGATGTTAAAGAGGCGTGTCAACCAAGACAGTCCCTAAACATCCAGAGCCTTGAGGAATTCAGGGCAAAACTCGTCCACCCCCAGAACCTTGCCATTAGGGAGTGTTTTAACTACCGCAAATACCTCAGCCACAGTGATCGAACTGTCCGCGTACGTATCCTCAAACTCTGCTTTCTCTACAGAAGGTATGTCAGTGGGCTTGAGAAGGGCCTCAAAGTATTCCTTCCACTGACCGACTATCTCCTCAGTCGAGGTCAGCAAGCCCCCGTCCGCACTGTAAACAGTGTGAACTGGGGACCGCTTCCCTTTTCGGAGGTGTCGGACAGTTTGCCAGAACCTTATCGAGGCTGATCGAAAGTCGTGCTTCATAGCCTCACCAAACTCCTCCCACACTCCCTCGACCACCGCCGAAGCCACGTGCCGCTTGGCCTGCCGGTCAGCTGCTCCGGGAGTCCCACAAGCCATCCATGCTTGAGCCCCGACAGCTGGTGTCCACCATTGGGTTTGGGTCTTACCGCCACGACTGGCATCGACTACCTTGCGGTCACAACTGTGTCTGGCTGCCTCAGCATTGGAGGCACGTATATATGGCCCATTCGGACTCAATATCTCCATCTTCCTTTCTTTTTTCCATGCAATTTAAATTCAGGGAAATCCCAAGAATGTTAAACACCTCCCTCCCTGCCGCCGCCCACGCCCTCCTGACTTCGATGGCCGCTATTATGTCTGGGAATAATGCAAAACAGCTTCCCTGAATGTCCGTGTCTCTCTGGTTTCTCAGCACGGCTCGACAGTTCAGATTGCGGACCACCCCTTCCTATCCGCCCCCCCACAACCCACCATCCAACCTGTCACCACCAACCAGATCCAAAGAAAACGTGGGTGCAGAAAGAGCGGCAGGCCGGAGGAAGAGAGGGCACGTCAGGAGGGTTTATTCTGCAAAAGAAACAAACTGTATACAATCATCACAAAGCCTAATTCACTCACTGTTGTCACTGCCCCTTTAAGAGGAAGAACGAAAAAACATCTTATGACCTTATTTGGGCAGTGGGCGGGGGCTACATGGGAATAAATGTCCAAGGGCTGGATGACAGGATTCCAAGTCATAAAATGTCTTGATAGTCAACACAAAGGACACAAAAGATCAGCAACAACAAGAAAACATTTGGAGATTCAGACAGATGTTGGTAGTTATCTGTGGAAAAAAAAGTCCTTAAAAACAATCGTTCCAAACGATCGGAAAGCTTTTTATTTGCGTTCTTGTGTTACAAGACAAATACTTTTGGAATGTCGCATGTGGACAGCATCTCAGCTTCCACGAAGGAACATTCTCCGCGTGCAAAGCTTAAGAAGAAAAGAACTCGATTATTAAATCGCTAGCTGTGTGTGTGTGTGTGTGTGTGCGTACATAAGTCTTTTACTTCTTCCACAGCAACTGAAATTTTAAAAATTCGATATGACGTTTTTTTCCTGGTGCTTTTTGCGATTGGAGCGCTGCTAGTGCCAAATAGGACCTTTTTGGTTTGTTGTCTATAAATGTAGTAGGAAATCATACACAAAATGAAACCCTGGTGCAAAACATTCCACAAAGACGGCCACCTTTTCAAGTCGCGTGGAACCTCCTTTTTTTTATTATTAATTAATTACAAAAGGTGACAGAAATGTAGAAAAAGCAAGGCAGAAAAAAATGTGACAGAATTATAAAAGAGGAATGGATGGAACTCATTATCTGCAGAATTCCCGTACATCCTGGTGAGATGGAATTAAATTGTATTTCTCACCTTTTTTATCAAAGTGCTGGACTCGCAACGTTCTTTGGCCCCGTGGCGGGTCATTTAGCAGCCGTACTCGATAAAAAATGCAGTGAGTCAGCAACTGGTAAGGTGCTTTGTTTTCCTAGTACAGGGTCAAACTAATTGTGTGCAATATTGTATGAAAAGTGAGACAACATTTTAGCAAACATTCAGACAACAACAAATCGCACCAGATTTATGGAAAATTATACTAAATCCCGCATTAAGAATCTTTAAAATCCATTCCATTCCATTCCATTTTCTTCCACTTATCCGGGTCCGGGTCGCGGGGGCAGCAGTTTCAGTAGGGAAGTCCAGACTTCCCGGTCCCCAGCGACCTCTTCCAGCTCCATCGGGAGGACTCCAAGGCGTTCCCAGGCCAGCTGTGAGACATAGTCCCTCCAGCGTGTCCTAGGTCTTCCCGGGGGCCTTCTCCCGACTGGGCATGCCTCACCAGGGAGGCGCCCGGGAAGCATCCGGACCAGATGCCCGAGCCACCTCAACTGGCTCCCCTCGATGTGAAGGAGAAGCGGCTCGACTCTGAGCTCCTCCCATATGGCCGAGCTCCTCACCCTATCTCTTAGGGTGAGTCCAGCCACCCTATGGAGGAAACTCATTTCTGCCATCTTGTTCTTTCGGTCATGACCCATAACGCATGACCATAGGTGAGGGTGGGAACGTAGATCGATCGGTAAACAGAGCGCTTCGCCTTCCGGCTCAGCTCTCTCTTCACCACGACGGTCCGGTACAGCGACCGCATTACTGCAGATGCTGCACCGATCCGTCTGTCGATCTCACGCTCCAACCTTCCCTCACTTGTGAACAAGAACCCGAGATACTTGAACTCCTCCACGTGAGGCAAGACCTCACTCCCAACCCGGAGGGTACAGTCCACCCGTTTTCAACTGAGAACCATGGCCTCCATCTTTAAAATCTTTCTGTGTAATACGGAATCTGCTATATGCTACACAAACAGTAAAAAAAGAACCGTGCACCTTTTTGTGAATATTAAGTCCCCTGATAGCAAACCCGTGCCTGCGAGGGCCGAGACCCTGCAGGTTTTCTTTCCACTACACCGGTGCTTTAATTGATGAGCTCATTAATCATTAAAACCAACTGGAAAGAAAACCTGCAGGGTCTCAGGCCTCCATGGCACGGGTTTGACACCCCTGCCTTAAAAGAAAATTATTTCTGACTTGCGCCTTCATTTTCATACAATATCCTTCTAAACAATATAGTTCAGGGGTTGGCATCCTTTTCCATCAAAAGAGCCATTTTGTCTCCTCTTCCAGTAAAACAAACCTTTGCAAATCTCAAATTTCTCAAAACAACTACAGAAAAATGTAAAGACTTTTTCTGACGTCGTTGGAATTTTTTTTTCCACCAAAATAGTAATTTATTGACTGTCCCTAGAAAAACAGCCAGCGGTTAGAGCGGCACTTCCCGTGCAACCTCGCCATACCATGAGAGAGCAGTCCGGGCACAGTGAGGGAGGACTACCACTGTAGCTACAGAGCCAAATATGCAACGTCCACCCTTCTCTTTATAAAACATATTGCTTTGCTCCCGTTAATGACATTGTTTTATTTTACTGCGCAGTAACTTGTTTCAGACTCAACTCAAAACTCAACTCAAACTCAAACACCGTTTTTTCTCTGCCACGTAGTGAGCCTCACTGCTACACTAGCCTGCCTCCCTTGCTCATCCATCTAGAAGACAGTCTAGATGCATGCACGGTTTTGGCGGCGAGGCCGACATTTCACTTTCTTTTTGAAAATGCACATTTCCCCTACTTCGGTGTTGAAAAAATCACCGCGCTTAGTGAAGGGAGCCACAACAAGGAGGCTGAGGAGCCACATGGTTGCCAAGCTCTGATATGGAGAATGTACTAAAAGCGACATCAGAGGATGATACAAATTGTAAGACTGAATTTCTTTTTTTACAAATTGCACCTTTTTTGTAGGAAGTCTTACCAAATTCAAAATTCTTTGGAATAGCTAATGTTCTATAAGCGACACAAGCAGTAAAAAGTGAAACCTGCACCTTTTTATGAAATTTGATATCACCTGAAAATCGTCTTTTTAAAAATTGCGATTTTTTTTAATTAAAAAAATTGCACCTTACTTTTTGTACGAAATCAGGTACAGTAAGAATTTTTGGAATATTATATGTGCCCTGCGATTGACTGGCGACCAGTCCAGGGTGTACCGGGCCTCTCGCCCAAAGTCAGCTGGGATAGGCTCCAGCATCCCCGTGACCCTAATGAGGATAAGTGGTATAGAAAATGAATGAATGAATGAATATTATATGTGCTAGCGCCGCACGGTGGTCAAGTGGGTAGCACATTGGCCTCACAGTCAGGAGGTTCAGGGTTGGAATCTCCTTTGGGCATCTCTGTGTGGAGTTTGCATGTTCTCCCCGTGCGTGTGTGGGTTTTCTCCGGGTACTCCGCTTTCCTCCCACATTCCAAAAACATGCATGTTAGCTTCATTGGCCGCTCTAAATTGTCCATTAGAGTGTGAATGTTTGTTTGTCTATATGTGCCCTGCGATTGGCCGGCGACCAAAGTCTGCTGGGATAGGCTCCAGCATCCCCGTGACCCTAATGAGGATAAGCGGCATAGAAAAAGGATGAATGAATCTTTGTGCTAGCATACTGGAGGATGACACATGCTAAACAAATCGCATATATTTTGTGTAAGTCCTTTGGAATAAGAATATTTGCAATTTCAAATGTCAAAGATGAAGGAGATACAAAGTTCTGCTGCCAGTTATGAGCCAATCAGGTAAGAGGTTGAGGTCACATGACATTTTTATAAGAACATAAGTGCTTACAGAATTGTTAACGAAGAGCAAAAAGAAGGACAATAACAAAGGAAGACAAGGCAAACTTTCCCAAAGTTGTCGCTTACAAAAATGAATCCAAAAGGTCCGTGTCGGGAGGGGAGGGGGGGCAAAGTTATGGCAACTTCACTGCTTGTCTGCCCCACCAGTGGACGTTGCGTCCAGCATGTGCATATCACGATCCTTTTAGCTGAGAATAAATATCCGAGGTTGGATCGCTCTCATCTTTGGGTGGCAGGAAAGTTTTAAATTATGTCACGTTTTAACTTAGTCGCAGCAACGTTTAAAAAAATAGAATAGATAAGTTATGGCTTCATAAGTTAACAGGAAGCAACATACACCTTTAAATAACTGTCCTCTCAGTGCATCTGTCCCAAAAACAAACACGGCTGACGCAAAAAGCTTAAAGATACAAAAGAAAAGGCGTCCCTTGCTGCTCGGATCCCAACATTCCAGGAAGACGAGTTTGCACAAGTCAGGTTTTCCCCCCCCCAAGTCGTCACTGACGAGCTTGTTCCTAAAACATACAAAAATCCCCTTTCAGTCATGTGCTGCTTCAGTAGGGCCGCCACACCGCCTCATCCATGCGTCCTCCCGTGTTGAGGATGGTGGGGGAATTACTGTGGCTTCCGTCCCCGTCCACCCCACCCTCCGTCTGGCCTGGCAGGTTGGGGTTGACCAGCGAGGTGCCCGTGGAGGCGCTGGTGCACGGTGGCACCATGCGGGATGGCGAACGGTCCCCGCTGGGCACCATGGAGATCTGGTAGGAGCCGGACGAGGCGCCGTAGTACAGGTAGGGGGTGCTGCTGGTCTGGAAGGGTCCGCTCTGGCTCTGTGTGGAGCCCGGGTACGGCGGGGGCAGGTACGTGTGGTAGTGGGTGCCGCCCAGCGACATGGCCGAGGTGACGGGGGGCGTGTAGGTGAAGGTGGCCGGGTAGTGCATGCGGGGGCTACTGAAGCGACTCTCCGTGAGGGACGATAAGCCCGGGAACTGCCGCTCAAACTGACCCGGGAAGGGACTCAGGTCTGAGGACCCTGAAGGACAAAAAAAAAAAAGTAGTTTTAGTGATGCTGCTTAGGAAAGATAAACAAACCCTTTTCTCGCCAGGTAGGCTAAAAAAGTCTTACCAGTCTAGCTTTTTCTTTGTGTTTTTTCAGGACAACAAGGAGAAGGAAGGCTGTGAGTCTTCGCTTGTTAGCGTAAACAACAAAGTGTCTGTTTTTGTAACGGCTAACTTCGTTTTACGATACATAGAAAGATGAAATACTTCATCTCCAAGACTTTGACCATCAACAGTGATTAACTTCTTATTACACTTTATTGCACTAGAATGCTAAAAAAAAGATGTGTTGCTCAAAATCTCACTTTTTATTAAAAAAAAAAAACATGAGCGATAAGTTCATCAAATGTTTCTTAAAACACTGCCGGTCCAGTTAAAGGGGGCAGTTTGACGCTGGAACAGACAATTTGTGTTGACATGATTTCCTACGAGAAAAAGGTCTGGTCACTTGTTTATTGTTTTATTCATCATCTCTATTCTCGCTGACAAAGCATCACACATATTTATCTTTTGGCTGTGTGTGTGTGTGTGTGTGTGTCCTTACATGCAAGTGTGTGTGTGTGTGTCCTTACATGCAAGTGTGTGTGTGTGTCCTTACATGCAAGTGTGTGTGTGTGTGTGTGAGAATCGGGAGCCGCACATGTGGGAACACTTTGTGCCCAAACAGTTTCCATGAGATCCATAATGAGGCGGGTCTAAACTCTGATGTGGCTCCTCCGCTCGTCTCCCGTCGGCTCCAGCGTGTGTGTGTGTCTCACCCTCACTTTGCTGCCCCCCTTTAGAAACACCCCCCAAAACCACTAACTGGCTGTGGTTGCGCGCGGCGCTGGGTGCAGAGTTTATGGAGAATGGGAGGTCACCCTTTTTGTCTCCCCTTAGTGGCGCAGTCCTGTTCTGGCGTGCTTATCGTAAATCACAAGGCGTCTTCCGTGTCACCATGTCTTCAGGCGGGGGAGCGGAGCAGGGGGGGGGGGCTCAGTGTTAATGTGCAAGCGTAGCTAGCATCACGTAGCATATGCTGCCAATTGAGGCTTTTTAAACTTCCTCTTCCCACCACATCAGTCTGATTCTCACAGAAATAGCCCACTCCGTCATCGCAGACTGCCCTTTTAACAGCCTGGTTCTGGTTCTGGTGCTGAGTGGGCTTCTGTGATGATGTGCCAGAAGTGACTTAATTGCTTTGAACAAGAGTACAGTAGGACGTGTTTGGATTTTGTTGACAAAACGCTTCCGAAATGAGACTTGACTGTTGAACTTTTGTGACACATGAGCTGGACTGCATGGGTGTGTGTGTTTAGGGGCGGGGCATTTTGCACCTACCCGTCCGTATCAGCTTCTGCAGGCTGCACTCGGGGATCTTGTGCAGCCGGATTGTGTTACCGAGGTGTCAACATGATCCACAGAGGTGTGAAAGATGCTGAGTTACATCACTTGGGAGATATTATACCCTTGCGATGACAAGAAAGATGCTATGACGTGCAGAACCGGGAAATCCACGCTAATTAACGTTGGCAGAGCAGCTGAGAGTCATTCTAACTCACAAGAGGAGGAAAAAACATGATGAAAGTGGGTCAAACAGGTGTAGGCAGATAGAACTTGTCTGGCGGCACGTTGGGATTTTAAAGGGGCGCTTCCCTTTTACTGGGAGACCGGGGGTGGGGTGGGTGAGTGGGAGGAGGGGGGTGTTCTGTCGGGGACAAACTCAAACCCAGACGCTGGCTGGCTAATGTGATTACCCAGAATGCCTTGTTAGAGTGGTGTTTCGCCCATAAAGACACGTTACTTGTCACCCGAGCCTATTACCCGTAGTCCTTCTGATATCAAAGGTATGCAGCCCCAAACAAAAGACAACTAAATCCAGACATCCAATAGGCTGCCAGGAGACACAACAAGGGCATCGGTAAGGGTTGAAAAAAGAGCGTTGGACAATATTGGCATATTGGATATCTGTAAAAAGCCAATATCGGACATCCCAAATTATTAGTGACTAATGTGGGGATTTAAACGAGTTATCAGAAACTAGTGTGGAGACTAAATTAGTTATTAGTGATTAGTGACTAAGGTGGTGATTAATTGATCTTAGTGACTAATGTGGCGATTAAATTAATTATTAGTGACTAATGTGCCCTGCGATTGACTGGCGATCAGTCCAGGGTGTACCCCGCCTCCCGCCCAAAGTCAGCTGGGATAGGTTCCAGCATACCCGCGACCCTAATGAGGATAAGCGGCATAGAAAATGAATGGATGACTAATGTCGCGATTAAATGACTTATTAGGAAGATGTGTGGAGATTTAGTAAGTTATTAGTTATTAGTGACCAATGTGGCAATTAATTGAGTTATTAGTGACTAATGTGGGGATTTAAATGAGTTATTAGTGATTAATGTGGTGATTAAATGAGTTATTAGTGATTAATGTGGGGATTTAAATAAGTTATTAGGAACATATGTGGAGATTTAGTAAGTTATTAGTTATTAGTGACTAATGTGAGGATTTAAATGAGTTATTAGGAACTAGTGTGGAGATTAAATTAGTGCTTAATGTGGCGATTAAATGAGTTATTAGTGACTAATGTGGGGATTTAAATAAATTAAGCAAATGAGTGATTACTGTGGAGATTAAAGGAGTGACTACACAATGGGGTGGCAATAAAGAGGCTCTACCTGGCAAGCGTCTAGGTACATCACTGATGGCGGGCAGGCCCGTGCCTCGGCTGGAGGAGAGGGGGGTGGTGGAGTGGACTGAGGGGGACGCCATGGGACTCAGGTAGGACGGGTACGTCTGTTCATAAGACCAAGGAGGAGAGGACTGGGACTGGCGCGGGTCTGATTGGGAGGAGGGGGGATGAAGCAAAGGGAAGGGAGGAGGCAGAGAAAGATAAAGAATAAAAGTTTGCAGTTTAACGTTACATTAAATGATTACTGTCTAGCGGTTTAGAGACGGTTGGGCTTGTCATGCAAGATCCTCTGTGATGATATTGCCAATGTCCACCTTCCAGGGGAGTATCTTGTTTGCCCCTTGAGAGGATAGTTAGTAGACACCTTGCATGTCACTGAAACAACGTGGGACCATAAAGCTGAACCATCAATTCTCGCATCAAAGACCTTAAAGAGGAGGCTTGTTGCCATGGTGACTGAGGGTCAGGGATCTCACCGGTTATCTGCGTCTGTCCCTGTGGGGTGAACGTGTTGGCCGCCGTGTTGAGTGCAGGCCGCGGGGCCTGGGTAGGGACCGTCACCCTCACTCTCATCCTCTCCAGCTCACTCAGGCGGTCTGAGAACAGGCCCGACTTTGGCGGGTCCTCCAGCTTCTGACGATGCCCTGAGGACACAAGACGGGAGTTTATCATTTCCATTGAACAACTTATTGCTAGCTTGTTTTTGAACTTATCACCATTAACAAAGTCCCAAATGCATCCGTGACCATGAACAACCTCTGTTTGCGATTTGGGAGGACTCAGCGGCGCAGCGGCAGGCTGACGGGGGTGTCCCGACGACTACACAGCGACTGACTCCAACTGATTGCCTGGAACCAGTGACTTTTATTTCCATTTTTCCCGGAGGGAAAACTACTTTCAAAAAGGAGGTCTTTTTAAGAAAGTGACGCCAGGACCTCGCCTTCGTCCCGCTAGAGAAGATGAAACGCAGAGGGGAAGTTATACGCCCTACTTTTCGACTTTTAACCCGAGGCTTCTCCTGTCGTCAGGTAAACACAGTTTCTCACGCCACGCCACCATTATCCCTACAGGAGCCTTCAACCCATGCCAAAAATATTACTGCCGCTCTCTTCCTGCATTCCTTATACTTGCTATTCTCTCTAGAAGGCGGGACTTGTGCTAAAGAAGCTGAGCAAGTTGCATGTAGATTAGTACAATAATAGAATTTTTTCTCCCCGGGTCTTAGCTGTGAACCGCCAGCTCAATAAAAGTAGGACAGAAAACAGATGACATCATTTTGGTGTCAACTCAGTGTGTGTGGAGTAAATGTCAAACTCCCGCTGTGCTTGGAAGACCTCCAGCTGGCCCAGAAACAATCGGGCTGCCGTTTCAGAATCCGACCCGACCTGCTTAGAGTTGGTGCTGGGAAAAAAAGCACTGGCATCAATCCTACCTACCGTGTCTGCTGATGTTTTTAAAAAGGAAACGGTGTTAAGGTGATCGAGAACCAGTTTTTGCCCTGAGCGGATCCTGGGCAGGAGAACTCAGTTCCTGTTTTTGCCAATAGTTTTGTTGACCTCGGCTAAGTTGGCCAGCACGTATGGATGCCAACATGTCAAGTTCGCACCCAAGTTCGCAGATTTATGGAAGCAGAGCTTCCAGTCCGGTAAGTTAGGCCACACCCGAGACTCTAAGACAACTTTATCCTGTTGGTGAGTGTGGCAGCGCAAGAGTACATCAGTAAACCTCACCTCCCGACGTCTAAAGAGCTAGACATTGAGTTGACATCCAGGCTTTTAGCTCGATGGCTCGTGCTCCCGACTCTCAGAACTCGAGGCTGATTGACCCAGGCAGGTTACAGTTGTGTAACTCAAACTCATCCAGGCAGTCCCTGACCAGCTGCTGCTACAAGAAGGTGGACCCGTGTAGTCCTCATCACACGACCCGCACTTGCTCCGAGGCCTCCATCTTCCTCGAAGTCTGACGCAAAAAGTTCAAGTTGTCTCTTAAAAAAGAGCTCTCTTTTGTGTCTGCCGTCATTTTACAGCATGTGATACTCGCAGTAAAGTCATTTTTTCTGAGGGAACTTTAGGGAATTTTAACAGCAAATACTGTCGCCGTGCAACAACATCAAATCCTGCTTGGGTAAAAAGTGGTAAAAAATGCAGTGGTGGGACATGTATTTGCTATGTGTGTATGCTGTGTATCAACCTGACTTCTGCACAACACAACTGATGGCCGCAACCACAATAATAAGGCAAGAAATTCCGTTTAGTAACCCTGACAAGGCACACCAGTGGAGTGAAAAGCGTTTCAGGTCGCTACCTCATGAAGCTCCTCTCAATGTTCCTCTGGCTCATTGAGAGGAGCCAGATGAGGGCACGTCCAACCGGTAGGAGGCCTCGGGGAAGACCCAGGACACGTTGGAGACACTATGTCTCTCGGCTGACCTGGGAACACCTCGGCATCCGCCGGGAAGGACGTCTGTGGGCTTCCCTGCTTAGGCTGCTGCCCCCTCGGATAAGCGGAAGAAAATGGACGGACACCAGGGGTTTGCAGCGCTATCAAAAAAGCAAAGGCTGCTACTCTGAGGAATCTCAAATATAATACGTGTCTACAGTTATTTCACACTTTTTTGCTCAGAACATTCATTGTTTTGATGCGTTCAGTGAGAATCTACAATTTAAATAACCATGACGACAAAGAAAAGGCATTGAATGAGAATAAAATAAAAATATCCACATTCAAAAATGATAAATGATTTCCAATTTAGGGCAAATGAAAAGTGCTTTCTGAGAAAAAATACATTTTTGGAGAAAAAAAACCCCTTCCGACCAATAATCCTATACATTTGTGTAGCAGTGAATGCTGACTCGCAAACAGGCGGGGATACACAGTATAGACTAACCAATGAACCAATCAGAGGACGGACATTATTGATGTTACTGTGGGCCTGCTAGGAGGGAAATGTGAAATCGGATTGATTAGAGAAACAGCCCAATTGCAAACAGTTTTTAATGACACGGGCCAGCATTACAGATTATGAAGGCCTCGGACAATATGAATATTGACATAGCAACACGAGGAAGCTGAAATGTAATTGGACAGTAAAATCAAACATACGCAAGGTGAAAGCCGTGCAGCCAATTCCAACATTTGTGTCAATTCATTGTGTTGCTTGTCCGACTTTCACCTCCTTCAAGCTCCATTTGAAACCAATTTAGCTGCAAAAGACCACGCCACAATGACACAGTTTTCATGGCCTTCCAGTAAGTGTACTTTTTCTCCATGGCCTAATTACACCTTTTAGACCACTGTTGCAAACGAAAGATGTCTCAGCTGTTTTACTGTAATCCTGGCTGGGCACAGGAATGAGCCCCAGGTATTTAAAGAAGCGGGACAGGCGGATAAATGCACCCGCCGGAGGGAAAGTCCCTGAAATTCCCATCATCCGCTGTGAAAAGCAGCACAGATTTGTGATAGCCCCTGCCACTTCTCTGCCATGGCCGGCAGCCGGAAGCACGGACAGATTCGCACCAGATGTGTGGGGCTCCACGCATGTGCACACACGCACCCGTGTGCACATACACGCTTGCGCACGTGTGTAAAGACTAGTGGGGTTAAGACGCCGACGGATTTCACGTCTCGCAAAGCACTGATCCAAGCAGACTATTTTGTGTATCGTTCAAGCGCGGATTGGTCTCGCGACAGCTTTTCTGATGAAAGAAAAAAAAGTAGGCAAACCGGACAAAGTCCCGTGTAATTAATGGCTCCTTCAAATTGGATGTGAGCACAAGCATCTTCCTATGCTCATTTGTTACTGCCGCAGGGAGATCCACAGTCTCCACTGGTTTCATGGACAAGGGAAGGATTTGTGTGGGGAGTTCGGGTGACTGCGAGGCTACTTTTACATCCTGAGAGTCGCTTTAAGGCCTAAGCGAGTGACGCCAAAGCAGGCAGCCTACTTGCTTAGCTTTGCTTAGCTTAGCCTCAAGACTTGGAATAACAAGGCTGGCTTTGTCTGAAGTCCAGAAAATACATTTGATCTTGGGAGACTAAGAAGCTTTTTGCTACACTGTGATTTATGCTAAGCTAGTCTAAAGTTACCACTTATGGTGGATTTAATGTGATTTATAAGTCTAAATTTCCCATTTTCATGCATGACTGCAGGCTGAATATACGGGATGACCGAGACTAAGCAGATGACGTACTGTTAGTATATTTTTATTGCTACATGGAAAACAAGTTACCAGGAGGTGCAGTAGATTCTCAGAAAACAAACAAGACCCAACATTCATGATAAGCACGCTCTTAAGGCTGTGTAATTGGCCAATTAGGTGAAAGGGGTGTGTCCAAAAAATAACAGTGTCTGCCGTTTACAAACTCCAAACTATTTTGTAGAAACTTTTTTGTTTGTAGGATTTGTCAATCCTGTGAAGGACTAAACTAATATTTAGTTTTTTATAAGTGCTTCACATCTGTGTGGCATGGACTCTACCAACTTGTGGCACCTTTCAGCTGTTATTCCTCTCCAACATTCTTTAACAACATTCCTCAACATTTCTTGCTTTTGCTTATGCTTCACTGTCTTCACTGTGTACTGTGGCTTCAATTCAGAGTTTGGGGGTCGTCTCACAAACTGTCTGTGGCCCTTGGTACCCAAAAAAAACAATTTTACTCTCATCAGTCCACAAAATGTTCTTTCGTTTCTCTTCAGGCCAGTTGATGTGCTCTTTGGCAAATTGTAAACTCTTCTGCACATGACTTTTTTTTAACAGAGGATCTTTTTGGGGGATTTTTGTAAATAGATTAGCTTCACACAGACGTCTTCTAACTGCCACGGTACTTACAGGTAACTCCACACTGTCTTTGATCATCCTGGAGCTGATCATTGGCTGGGCCTTTGTTATTCTGGTTATTCTTCCATCCATTTTGATAGTTGTCTTCCATTTTCTGCAATGTGTCTCTGGTTTTGCTCTCCATTTTAAGGCATTGGAGATTATTTTAGCTGAACAGCCAATAGTTTTTCCCTCTCCAATTAAGTTTTTAATCAAAGTACGCTTTTCTCCTGAACAATGTCTTGAACAACACATTTTCCTCAGGCTTTCAAAGAGAAACAAGTGCTGCTTTCATCCTTAAATAGGGGCCACCTGATTCACACCTCTTTTTTCACTACATTGATCACTGATTGAATGCCACACTGCTATTTTTAAACACACCCCTTTCAACTAATTGGCCAATTACACAGTCTTAAGAACGTGCATATCATGAATGCTGGCTCTTGTTTGTTTTCTGAGAATCTACTGCACCTCCTGGTGGTAACTTGTTTGCCATGTAGCAATACAAATTAAGTCATCTGGTTAATATAAAAATGACAGTGGTTAATCTGGTTAGTAACATTGTACTGCTATTATTTTGAACACTACTGTATGTCCTTATTAGTCATCCACTTCTTTTTATTGGTAGTGAGTAAGAGCCGTCCTAAACGTTTAGATAAGATTGGGAAAACTGAAAGGGAGCTTGAGCATGTTCTTTCTAATTGCGATCAATAGCAATCAATCGATTAATATAAATGTTTGGGACAGGTGAGTCATTTATTTATTTTATATCTTCATATAGACCAAACATTTTAGAGGCTTGCTGATATGATTGGAGAAACTGAAAGGGAGATCGAATGTGTTGTTTCAATTGCATAACGATTGATGGTTTAAAACTGGAAGAACAAAATGCGTGATTGCTTTGAAACAAACCAAAGTATTTTTTTTACACAGACCTAAAACCTGTAGAAACCTGCTGATATGAAAGATATTAATCATGGTCTTTTTAATCGTGATTATAGCAATGCTCTTGACTGACGCATTCAAAAGCAAACAAAAAAATGTGACTGGTTTGGGACAGGTGAGCTTGGTTCCCAAACTTTTAGGAGTGGCGTACTCCTTCAGGCATTTGGCGTGAAGCCAAGTACCCCTACACTACTGCACACTTTATAAACAGTTTTATCTTAATTGACTTAACATATTGATCACAGTCAATTGGTTCGTTCATTTTCAAGTAATTCTGGCGCAAAAATGTATATTTTGCATAGTCACAATTTGATAAAGTTTCCCATGACCACTGCTAGATAGCTAAGTAATCTTCCTACATGTCTTCTATTCCAGGCTGATGTTGGAACCCTTCCGTTTGAATGGCTTGAATTTGAGCCTTGCCATTTTTGTCTATCGTCAGGCTAAGTCTGCACGTTCATCGTTTATCACGATGGTATCCTCTATACATACAACCAACGACAAATCCCCCCCCAGTGCTTTCATCGCACACCAATATACCGTAAAGGAAATCGTCAAGATCAAACATTCTTACTGCGCATCATAGTCATGCACGTACCCCCATCACAATTGGACCTAATCACTAGGACCTTAAATCTTTTAGAAAGTCGCTAACATCAGAGAAGCCGAAACAACATATCATGCTGTTTGCCATTGTTGGGCGGACTCAAACTTGATCAAAGCCCCAAAATGTGCTCCCCATTTGGGGCAGAAACTTGCTGATACAGTATGATAGGAGAAATCAAGAAAGATACTTATTACATTAATGATCATAACCAATTCTAACTCGATTAAAAGTAGTTTGGGACAGGCATGACAGTATTTTGCATTTTTTGATGTGTAGACCTAATAATGTGCGCACAGACGAAAGTGCCAATCTAATTTGCTCATCATCTCCCAAACCTTTCCCTGGTCATGCTGCTCACACCCATTAGGGGGCATATTGGCACGGTGTCTGGGAACTGCTATGATCTGCCGTGATTTATTCATCACCACGATAGTCCTCTCTGCTTGTGATAACCGCCAGTGCAGAATATAAACGCATATTCCGCGGCCATAGATCATCTTTTTATTTGGAGCCTCATGGTGGCTATGTTGTTTTTTTTCTTCAACGCTCAGACACGATGAATTATTCCGAAGCCCGGCGGCGGGGTGTCGTAAGAGAAAAAAAGTGTGGAACGGGTGACAGCCAGGCGCCCGTCCACCACGGGGGTCTGGTATCAAGGGAGGCGGGGAGGGGGCGGAGGGGGATTAGGAAGAAATGAGGGTAGATGATAAAACCAGAGATGGAAAAAAAAGAAGAAGAAGGGGGAAAAAAGCGAGTGAAGAGGCGAAAAGGAGCCGGGCTGACTGTGGTGGAGCTCTGCCAGGCGTCCGTGTGGTCCATGCAGGAAGCACGCCATGGAAGGAACGGGCACACACACTCACACACGCACGCATGACAATTCCCAAAGGCGGCACTATTACTTCACGCTAAAACACATTAGAGATGATTCAGAGCGGGAGAGAAGCAACCCTAGACGCTCGTTATTTCTCCACGCTGTTCTCATTCTAGACTTCTCACTCCGCCCTCAGACGCTGAATGACTTTGTGTTTGGCGTCGCACACACTTGGCACGCCTTCAAGGGACTTCATGAGACGTTCAACTGACAGACTGCCTCTGGAAAAGCCTGAAGGTTCTTTTTATTTTCCGTCTTTAGCCTCCTCTCTCTTTTCTTTGCTCTTCACGCTTTTGCTGTTTTTACTTTACTAGTCAGGCTCCCATTGTTTGGCTTTTTTTGTAGCTATAGCTGTAAAAGGCGGTAAAGATGTGTGCTGACTTTTATCACCAGGAAGTTCCAGGCCCTAACAGGCACCATCTAATGACCTCCGACAAGAGTATCCAACAAGAATGCAGAGATTTGCTTACTGCAATTGGTTCAATTTGCACAAAAGTTACTTTGAAATTGTTACGGGAAACTCCATTCCTTTCACAGCTCTTATGACTCACTCACTCGCTCTGAAATGAATCGGGTACTTGTTTCAAGCTGCACCCGTGAGTCGGTGGAACTCCCGGGATGAGCGCGTGACTTGTTGGTTCTGTCGTTTGTGATGCGGCACCTCTGAGGCACCGAACAGATCTGTTGCTTTGTTCCACGGGGACAAAGCACTTACACAAATGCAGTCAGGGCAGTGGTTCCCTGCCGTACCCCTGGGGGGCGTACCCCTTCACACATTTGCCGGAAAGCCGTGTACCCCCGCACTCGTACGCACTTAAAACTATAAACCTTTTTATTTGACTTGACTTCAAATAATCCAAACCTATTACAAGTGACGTCCCCATGGGCCTACTTACCATAGACGAGCATTACGTACATGAGCTATAATAAAACACTTTTACTTTGGTTCATCACAATCTACAAGTCAGATTCATTCAATTGCAAAACGTTTGTGTCAAAAAAATGGAATTTCCCCTCTTTAGTACTGAGTCGTTAATGTTGCACAATATTATATTGCACAATACTGTGATTCCTTTTCTGCCCCGGGCTTCATTTCATACGATTTCTGAAACATCACCATGATCCCGCACAGCAGGATCCTACAACTGCAACTTCATTTAGATCTTTATGCATTCTTGAAGTAGATGTTCAAGGTGTGTGTGTGTGTGTGTGTGTGTGAGGGGAGGGGGGGTTCGGCACAAAGGCATCTTGAACAACACATAGGGTCTGTAGGTTCTTAACCAGACTTGTTAACACCCTGACCGAAGCACGACCCCTGACCCCCTAAGCCTGACCACTAACTCCTACCACTGACACACAACAGACACACTTTTCCCCCCACCTAGCATGAATGAAATAAAATAACATGGCATTTGCAAAGAGGAAGTGGACCGTGAGCCTGCGTGTGTTCGTGTGTGTGTGTGTGTGTGAGCGTCACAGTAGCACCTGTAAACGCCATATTGGTTTAAGCGGCCTCTCCCTTCCCATTAGCTGCAAATGACATTTAATGAGGCTTATTAGCCGCGCTCGTAGTCAGCGCGGGCTAACGACACCGTTAGCGCAATCACACACTGATGCAACGTGTCAGGAGCGTGCACACACACACAAAGCCACCTGAGGCTTGAAGACGGACATGCAGAGCAGCACACACACAAACCAGCAGACAGTGGCAAACCACATGAGAACCAAGCCCTGTGGAGTCATTAAACACAATGCACGCCACAAAAAACCGAGTTAGCCTTTGCTAATGGCTCAGTGAGGGACATGATTAACTTAATCCCGCCAACAGATCCCCGCAGCGAGCTGATCTTTGTTAACCTGACCGTGAAATTAACTGCGTGAAGTTCGCAGACTACAAAAGGTATCCATTCATGGATTGACGGGGGGGGGGTCGCGCTTTCCTCAGGACGCGTTCTCATATGGCTGCCATCACACTCATCAAACACTCCACATTGCGACAGAGTGAGACATCCACCAGCGGGCAAGTGCCAAGAACCAGAGAGGGAAACGTGCAGTAAAAGCGGAAAAGAGCCGCTTGGGAAATAATCAGTTCACTTGGGCCGGGCGGCTGAAGTGACGATACTCTGTCCACTAACTGCTCTGATTTCGTTAAGGCGCCACCCTTCTAGTTACCCGACTAGGATCCGCTGCGAGGATACCGAAAGCAGAGTTGGGTTTTTCATGGTAGGTTTATAAGCGTGCATGCCAGTCTGCCCCATACCTACATACCCCAATAGTAGGGCGCTAAAAAGTGGAGTAACGCGGCCATGCTTTACCAGTTGCCCCAGTAAAGTTTAGTATTCTGTGTGTCTAGGTCCACCTTTGAAGTACCCTGCCCCTACGGTTGGTAACCCAACAGTGGTTTCAAAAGGGGTTTGCCACGGCGTGGTTTGGAAGGGCAAATCCTGGTCTGGCCTATGCTTTGGGTGTTGATTTTTTGGGTTGTGAGCTCAGTATGGTTGGTACCTCACCTGCAGGGTGCCAAAAAGTGGCACAGGGACACCATGTTTCCAGCAAATAGCCGAGCTTCCGCGCCAGTATGGATGGTACCACGAGGTGGGGTTACAAAAAGTGGTACGCTCCAGATCATGTATCAGGTTAAGTATTTGTTAACCTAAATGGGACCTAATAGAGTTGAGGAAGTGTTCCTGTTCCAAAATGACAAGAACAAGAGTCAGCTTAATGACCTCGCGAGATGTGTCCTTATCATGATCGCGGTGAGGTGGTTGCAGGGACATCGCCTGCACGGAGACGGCGAGCCGCCCCCCTTCGCAGAAGAAGGACGAAAGAAAGCAAAAAAAGGTGTTCTTGTTTGAAACAAGCAGACGAGAACAACAGATGCTGTTCAAAGCGGGCCAGAACCGGCTCACCGGATCGCGGGCTGGACATGAATGGAGAGGTTGTCTGAATCTGTTCGCCACCAAACAAGCCACTTGTTAAAAAAAAAAAAAACCCAAGTCATGTGACGTAAGACAGCAGATGCACAGGAAATGCTTTTGATGAAAGCCAGCGTCGCGCGAGCGTGTGAGGCTTTTCTTGGCAGCTTCTCCTCCTTGCCGCTGCTGATCTCAGAGTCTCGTGGCTCCGCTCTGTCCTGCTGCCACATGTGCGGGCGCTTGTTTTGCGACGCCATTTTGTTCCAAATTCTTGCTTTTTTTCATGCAATTTGACATGAACAGCTGCCTGCCAGACTAACGTTTTTATTACGGCCAAAAAAGGAGCCCGTGCGAATATGAGAGGTGGTGTCCATTCCGAGTCAAACCTAATATACGATCCTTTCTTCAACCGGATGACGCAACCGCGGCGCGGCATCCAATCCAGTGGGCAAATACACTCGAGTTGCAAAAGGGACTTTCTATAATGACTTTGGCGTAGCTGTGCCGGGACTGTTGCCGTTCACTTGTGATGCGGATTTGAAGTCGGGAGTTTGGATCTTTTTTCCATTTGGACGTTTAGTCGAAAGTACAACTTTAGAGGCTTATTTAACAGCGTAAAGCAGGCTTCGCTGCACATCCTAAAAGGAATCATTCTGTTTTTCTTCTGACCGAGCACGATGTTAAAACGTGGATTTAGCACGTTCCAGCGTATATGTCAAAAGGGGAGGACGTGCACAACAGGGGGTGTGGACTGACGCGTTAGCATTGAAGCTACTGACCCTTAAAGTCCCTTTAAAACTGTCTAAATAGTTGAATATGGGACATTTCAACCACATGCTGTGTGTGTGTGTGTGTGTGCGTGCGCTTGGTACTCACTCCGGGGCTCCCGGGGCCCGTCCACGGTGACCTTTATGGCTCTGTGGTAAGTGGCGACTTGCGGCGGGTTGGTGAATACCGTGATTGTCAGTGTGAAGCTCTTGCCTGTGAGGACATCAAACAACATCAAACGACATGCCGTCCGCAGAGACAACGCGCCACATTCACGGCCAAAAATGCAGCCCGCAGTCACAAGTGTGCTTGTGGTGCCACAATAGCCAACGCAAACTGGGCAGGGCAGGGCCAGGGCCTGGGAGTAGTGGGCATGGAGGAGGGTTAATGACAGACAACGCCAGCATGTGTGTGAGAGGCTCTTTTTAGCTCGGCTGGCACGCTCTAAATGGAGGTCTGACTGCAGGAGACAGTGTGTCGTTCTGTAGACGGTGCAGCGTGAGTGGGCGACAGGCATTTTAATAGTCACTTCCTCTCGCCATAATCCTCACAGTGTGTGTGTGTGTGTGCACCAGGAATGCCGTGAATCAGTGCTCCAGGTCAGCACCAGCATGGACAGTAAAAAGGTATGCGTCACGTCACCGTGGCAACGAGCAGCGAAACAGGAAATGGTGGGGGGTGTACGCGGAGACTCATCGCCGCAGCTGTCCGCGCGTGGGCGGCGTCCTTGCTGACTGTAAACGCAACAGGTGGCCATGCCGGGGACGCTCAAAGCTACAACTGATGTCTGACATCATTTCTTGTTCACAAAAATGCATTTACTACAACACCTCATTGGCCCTCTGAGCCAATCAGTAACCCGAAGAAAGTCACTGGCGGAAAAGGCGCAAGGAGATTGTTCTGCTGCTGCTGTTAATTGAACCACCTAAATTTCACTCTATGAACACGCTTCAGCCAGATTTGGGCAAATCAAACGTGAGCATGTCCACAAGAGTAGATCGTTTGAAACAATGCTGAAGACAACGTGATGATAACCGTAGAACAGGAAGACGGGGATCTTCAATGGGATAGTGATGGCCGATGTCGACATTAAAAATGAGATATCTCGTCCTTCTCGTCCGTTCGACCAACGTAAGTGGTGGAGAAGGCACACTCATGCGTAGCATCACAATCACAGGAGAGCAGAAATACTGTAGTTGATTTACGAATATGGTTTTCGTTTCCACAAAGTCATTGTTGAGATCATTCTATTTATTATTTTGTATCGACCAAACTGTGAGAACATTTCCCAGCATGCTTTGTGGCAGTGATCACTTTTGAGGTGACAGCTTCTCATTGCCGCTAGATTCTCAAAACTCTGAGTGAACATGAGCATTTACGGTATGTACTTGACAAAAAACTTTTATTTTGTGGAACGCCTTATACGGTCATTTTGTTTTGATAGCGCCGCAAACGCTTGGTGTTCTCCCAGTGAGCTTCATGAGGTAGTCACCTGAAACGGGTTCGCTTCAAGTGTGCCCTGTCAAGGTTACTTACTGGAATTTCTTGCCTTATTGATGGGGTTGGGATGGTCAGGTGTGGTGTGGGTCCAAACGTTTGGCAAAAGCTGAACAGTACCAGTACAATTATTTGGACTTTTGCTCTAAATCTGGCACCTTATTAAGAGTGGTTATAACCTTCATGCCGTACACCAGGGGTTGGCAACCTTTAGCATCAAATGAGCCATTTGGGCCCGTTGGAACCCACTTGGTGCCGCACCTTTAAATTGAAGGTCAGTTTTTCAATCAAGGGCTGAAAATGACATTATTATTTATTCCAGTAAAATTGTCACTTACTTTCTCTCTACAGTACCTTTTTGCTCGATACACTGACTTTATCTGGTAAGAATTTTATTCTTCAATTCCTGCTCCTTTTTTTTACACCTTTCTTCTTGTAAATGTTCTTCTCATAATTATGACAATATCGACAAAATGTTTTGACTTTATTCTCGTAACCAAATGCTCCAAAAGTTACAACTTTATTTGTTAATTTGAACATTTTCCTCCTGATTTCTTCATAATATTAAAATTCTGTGACATTTTTTTCCCTTAATATTTGGACTTTTTTCTTGTAAGCTTACTGCATATTTTGCCAATTTTGCTACTCATTATATTTGTGGGCCAATAAAAAAAATCAGCCACGGGCGGCAAATGATTGATTGTCACATTCTAACCGGGTTGACCCACCAAAAAACAAAAGAGATCAGAAGAGATAAGCAGAAGGATAAAAGAGTCGCGGGTTGCAGACCCCTGCCATGCACTCATAACATACATAAATTAAAACGCCAGAGGAGCCGTTTATAACGGAGGAATCATTTAATTACGCAGCCCGCTGTTGAGGTCGATGAGGCGGGCCAACTCAATGCTATTTTCTAAAGGTTCATCCTAACGTTCCTTGGGTTGGATGAAATTGCTGCGCAGGCGAGCTCGGGTTTGACACATATGGTCTAGGGTGACATTTTGACACTGGAACAGATCAATTCTATTCCAATGATTTCCTGTGGGGAACAAATATTGCAAATCATCCGCATCTGCACGCCTGTCAGCATTTAAAATACGGCAAATGTGGTGGAAAACGAGGTACTGGTGGTGTGGCAGGGCAAGCGTGGCAGTCCGCAGACCGCACGTGTCCGTGGTGGGCGCACGACGACGTGTAATGATGCCATGCTATCAATCCTGACTGTCCTCCCCCCTCGCTCGCCAACGCCAAGTATTCATTTCAGACACCTCGTAGTCCGATCTCCCCGGAGCTCCTCTGTCACTTCCTGTCGCCAGATTCTGTGTCACCGCCGTTCGTCTCCATGGCAACAGGCCAAACACCCTGATAACTGCTTCCCTCCAAAACTTCCGAGACGAGACCAAGCTCTCCTCTTACAGCAACGGGTACGTTGGGAAAGCACACAGCGAGGTCACATAAGGCCACCATTACACCTGAATTATTGCGTGGATTGTACTGTTAAGTATCTCTGTTGGCCGCCATAAGTGGACTCCAAACTAGACAAGTACTTCCTCCTCAGGCCACACCTCCTCCATTCAGCTAAGACAAAAGCGGTGCATCGTTATTTTGAAGTGCTGCTTTGTCGCTTTAACTGTTGAACTACGTGCAGACAATTCATGAATGCATTGTTCAAGAGCTGACGGATCATTTACGGCACAGATTCCGGCCTCAAAAATAAGAAGAACAAGAATAAATGTGAGTTCACTGAAAGAACAAGACAATAGCAGTGGGCAGTAAGAATAACAAAATCAGCAATGATAAATAAATGAACAATAATAAAAAGGATGTAATAAGAGAACAATGAAAGAGCGAGTGGCAGCGAGTTCCCGAGCTGATGAGCAAAGTGGCAGGAAAGCAGAGACAGTGAGGTGGACAGAGGAGGAGGAACGATGGCAATATGTCAGATTGCTGTCAGAAGACAGATGTGGGGGGGCCTTAAAGGTGAAGAGGAGTTTGAATTCAATTCACTGCTTTACCGGAAGACAGATAGTGATGATACGAGCAGCAGAGTTTTAGATATGCTAAAATATGCTTGGATGAGATGTCGTAATGTATGCAAACATGTCAACTGACCTCAATCGACAACGCAACACAACACCATCTGCTCCGATCAAGACACCATATTATAAACGCACTATATTAGGTAATAGAAAATGGCTATAGGGGTGTTATTTCATGTCTAAAGGGCTCTAATGATGTAAAAAAATGTATTTACAACATTGTAAACGGGTGTCTGTGCCGCTACTACAAAAGGATTCAATGTATTAACTCAATTGTCAAAAAGTATGAATGGTTGTCTATATCTGCCGGCACCCAGTCCAGGGTGTACCCCGCCTCTTGCCTGAAGTCAGCTGGGATAGGCTCCAGCATCCCCCGTGACCCTAATGAGGATAGGCGGCATAGAAAACGGATGGCTGGATAAGGAATAAATCCTACTTTAAAATGATATTGTAGTGGGGTCTGGAACCAATTAACGAGGTAAATTAGTAATAAATGAATGTGAATGAGTATGTACGTTAAATGTGTATTTGCACATACAAATGTAATTTTTTAGAAACGACTTTTGCCCGTCCATATGTGTTTTCTAAAACCTTTTCACATACACGGGCATTTTGCAAATAAACGTTCACATACAAATGTGTTTTTAAAAATATAAATATCTTTTTTCCATACATATTGACATAGAAATTCCACCCATGCATCTTCTATGCGGCTTATATTATATTTATATAATATTTCAGCTGTTGTTATGGCCCCGGAGTGACATACTGCAGGGCTATGTGTTCATCAGAAAGCCACAATCTTCCTACAGTTCTTAGGGCTAAATCCCTAAATGGATGTTTGAATGCTGCTGGGCCTTGGCGGACTTCCTACTTGTTGCAAGTCCCTGAACATGAATCGAAAGGGGAGCGGGGGTGATGGGTGTACATTCGCTAAAGCGGGGGTGTGCAGCGACGATCATGTGGTTGCCACAGTGTGGGCCTCACCTCTGCCGCTGCGGCCCACAAAGCGCAGGTCGTTGAAGCGTGCCACCTGGTTCTTCATCACGCCCGAGGCGTTGCGCAGCTCGGCCGAGTAGTTCTCGTCGTTTCCCGCCATGACCGTGACCACCGTGCCGTCGGGTATGTCTCCCAGGGCCACCACCTGGCGAGAGGGGGGAAGGCGACTCAATTAAACATGGAAAACCGCGACAAAGCCGCAGCCGTTAACGCTCAAGTGCTGGTATGATGACACGCAGGCTTATTTCTCATTGACCTCCGCCAAGGCTGAAGCATCCTGCATAGGCTTGTCATCTATCTTTTATACATTTAGTACAACAACATCGAATATAGTTTCATCCTGGCCCACGTCCATAATCCTGCAAACTGCTAACACTCGAATCAGCAACACAAGCACCCTGCTTGGAGGTAACTGCACACCTTAACCATATGATAGCATATCAGGACCACATGGCATATTCACGTGTGCCAACAACAACAACAACAAGGTCTCACTTGGAGATTCCTGCACGGAGATAAGGGGCACAAGTCATATTTGTTGGAATCGTGCTTTGCAACGTATGAGGCGTTTTTATGGGAAACAAGCGGGGGTCAAAAGGGCCTTAGAAAAACACATTTAACATTCATCATTTGTCATGCAAAATGAATATGCGTGCATATTTCCATTAAAAAACCTGTACTTGACCTGTTCACCCATGAGGATGAATTCTTTAGTGGCTTTCAAAATGCCCCATTTTTATTTATGCCTTACATTATTATGACCCGCGTAAAGGAAAAGAGAAAGGGGCTTCACTCAACACCCACGCGTGTGCAGAAACTGAAAACACATCTTTGAAGTTCTCACCTTGAAAGCGACCGGCAGCGTCTTGTTGCAGCGCCAGTGGGACGGCAGCACCGAGCACAGAAAGTTGGGGCTGTCGGTGCGCACCAGCTCGGCCGGGTGGTCCGCGATGATCTCGGCCATGCTGCGGTTTTCGTGGCTGCGCAGTCGCGGTACCGCCACCGCTGCGTCGGGCTGCCCGGCTCCCGGCGAGTTTACGTCGCTCATCTTGCCCGGGACCGGCTGGAGGCTGTTGGACGGCGGGCTGAACCTCCGGCCGGCGCTGGGATCTACGGGAATGCGCATGACAGGGGGCCGGGCGGGTGAACTCAGGCACAGGGAGAGGATGACTGAAGTTGTGGGGATGGAGTCCCGCGGAAGACGGCAGTGGACCGCGCTGCCTCTCTCCGGGACAGGCGGAGGAAAAGCACGCGTGGGGAGTGTATGAAGGGGGAGGAGGGAGGTGGAAGTGTGTGTGTGTGGGGCTTTTTAAAACTCACCCCCACGCACTTTTTGCGCGCACGCGCGGGGCTATAAATAACTTTCACACGTGGAAAAATGAAAAGCCTTCCTTTCGGGATTAAGGTCTGGGAAGCCCCGGCAGCTCCAGGTGCGCGTGGAAGACCCGCCTCTCCCACGCGTGTATTCACCCACATAATCCCCAACGCACTTTGGCAACCACGTGCCGCGCGCACCCACGTCACGACAGTGCGCGTGTGTGCGCGCGTGACACCCTCCCCACTAGAGCAGGAGCATAAAATACTGTATGCAAAAGAGAACAATAACAACATTAGCTAGAATTAGGTAGAATTGCAAATAAAACAAGCAAATGTTTTTGTCTCATAAAATCTATTTTTTTCATGTTGTGTATTTGTCATATTTTTCATTTGACAAAAAAACCCACACTGTGTTTTTGTATCTATTTTTTCCCATTGTTGCTGTTTTTTCTTAAAAAACAATATTAGACACCATTGCTTACTAGTACAAATTTCGATTTGTAATTTGCTAATTAGCTGGTAGCCTTTGCTAGAATATGTGTACCGTTATTCTTTTATACCATTTTTATCTCTAATAAGCACTTTTCACAATCTATCCCCGATTGAAATATGCCCACAAAGCTTACAAACACAACTTAAAACACCTTGTAGTATTTAAGGTAGCACAAGTTGTGCTTATATGTTATGTGATATGAATATATGATATGTTTACTTGAATTGCATATTACAGTATATTCATTATGAGTTATGAATACCTTGACTCAATTATGCAAATAAACAAAGAATGACAAAGATTGTAATCTACATGGTCCACTTGAATGGCACTTATGTGACGGTCACTTTCACTAAAACATGCAAAAGAGTAAACACAAAGAAACGCTGCAAGTGACACTTGAACATGTGTACTGTGATGTTTTCCTTCATCTTCACTAAACTAAAGAGAAAAACTTGCAGTACTCTTACTGTTCTGAATAATAATTTAAAGATACATGCCAATAAAAACACACCTCAAATAACTACAGCAAAAAAGACTTAAAAAGTAGTATGGGTGTGGAATAAATGGATGTACTATTAGTGTTCCTCTGTAGAGGGCATCATTGACCCTCTGTCAGGTTCTCTGCTTCATCCGTGCCCCCCACCCCTGCTTCCACCCCAAATTACCCAACAGTCTCCAGTGAGTCTCGCCGCCTGCCACATCACAGCAGCGTGTGTGATGCCACTGCTTTACTGCACGACTTTTCCATGGCGCTGAAGCAGCTTTTACTGCCGACAAAGTGCTTTGATTCTCTCGGCCGGCGACGACTCCTCAGCAGACGTTGCTGCTTGGCCCTCGTAGGTGGAATAGAATGGAACACTATTCACTCGCATGTGTTCAAAACAATAGCAGTGCAATGTGACTAACCAGATGAAGTACTGTTATTAGTATATTTTTATTGCTACATGGCACACAAGTTACCAGTAGGTGCAGTAGATTCTCAGAAAACAAACAAGACCCAACATTCATGATATGCACGCTGTTAAGGCTGTGTAATTGGTTTAAAAAATAGCAATGTCTGCCGTTAACTTTACAAACTCCAAACTATTTTGTAGAAACTTTTTTGTTTGTAGGATTTAGCTAACCTGTGATGGACTAAACTAATATTTAGTTTTTTATAAGTGCTTCACATCTGTGTGGCATGGACTCTACCAACTTGTGGCACCTTTCAGGTGTTATTCCCCTCCAACATTCTTGTTGAAAAAACGGAATTGAAGCAGACAGGAGTTGTAAGTTACTATTTTAATTATTATTATTTATTATTATAACCCATCAAGACTTTGTAAACAGAATGGAAATGGCTGTAGTGAATACTTTCTTCCAGAAGATACAGGAACATAGGGTGACCTATAAGAGTGGAGGTAGGGGCACACAGGTAGACTACATCTTGTGTAGAAGGTGTAACCTGAAGGAGGTCAGTGACGGCAAAGCAGGGGTAGGTGCGAGTGTAGCCAGACAGCATAGGATGGTGGTGTGTAGGATGACTCTAGTGGTGAGGAAGATGAAGAGGGTAAAGGCAGAGCAGAGGACGAAATGGTGGAAGCTGAAAAAGGAGGAGTGTTTCGTGACATTTAGGAAGGAGTTGAAAAAGGCTATGGGTGGCCAGGAAGTTCCTTCAGATGACTGGACAACTACAGCTACTGTGATCAGGGAAAGAGGTAAGAGAGTACTTGGTGTGTCATCTGGAAGGAAAGTAGATAAGGAGACTTGGTGGTGGAATGAGGAGGTGCAGGAGTGTATACAGAGTTAGAGGTTAGCTAAGAAGAAGTGGGACACTGAGAGGACTGAAGAGAGTAGACAGGAGTACAGAGAGATGCAGCGTAAGGTGAAAGTAAAGGTGGCAAAGGCCAAACAAGGGGCTTATGATGACTTGTATGCTAGGTTGGACAGCAAGGAGGGAGAGAAAGATCTATACAGGTTGGCAAGGCAGAGGGACAGAGATGGGAAGGACGTGCAGCAGGTTAGGGTGATGAAGGATAAGGATGGAAGGG
>QODF01000103.1:659628-674516 GCA_024372805.1 Oostethus manadensis
TGATTCGCTGTGGCGACCCCTGATGCTGAAAGGAAAAGAAAAAGATCCATCAAGACTGCAGTATAAGTTCACACTTCACACTGTCACATGACCTTACTTATGGATTCAAACTTAGTAACTGCAGGAAGTGTACAAATGTATTGAAACAGGGGAAAACCTACGGGGTAGGATTTAATAAGCATACGCTTTGCTTCTTCCTGCTCCTTTTGGACATGTGGAACTGTCCATTGTATGTAAGTGATGTATTCCAAAGTCATTTATGTGCATGTTTAAATCAACCATACACATAAACCATAAAACCTTTTCTGTAACGATGGCGCCAGTTTACAATCTATGCGCGTTCATATGAATGTACTGTAAAGGATGTAATTCATATGCCTAACCTGTTAGTGGCGCTGTGACACTGTGAAAGCGGAAACACGTGATAGATCGACAACCAAAGACCGGGCATGCGCAGTTGCGCAGAGGGCCTGTTCACAGAAAACATTACGAGCAAGTACGAGTGGCCGAACTGGACCGACGATGAAGTGCAACTGTTGCTTAGAGTCACACTGGATTATAAAACCAGAATAAAAATGATGTGCTGTGTCTTCCAGCGTTTGTTGTTCTTCTCCAAGGCCAACAGCAACAAAGTACGGCGCCATTGTTGTTTCCGCGTTTGGGGGGATTTGCGCATGTGCGTTTGTAAAGGGGTGGAGCTATGACGCAAGCGTTCTCCTAGAAGCCGGGCCAAGCCGTAACCAGGACCCGCAAAAAAGGCGTCTTCACATCTTTCTACTCTGGGACCCGGTTTCAAAAGTGTTCGTTTTGATAAAGTATTTTTGCGTTTAGGCCTCGGATCGTCTACGTCTGGATTAGAACCAAGATGTTGCTGGTGTACTAGTGTGTTTGGGGTGATTGTCTTAGTGAAACAGCCATTTCAGGGGCATGTCCTCTTCAAGTATTCTGACATATGCAAACTGATCCATGATCCCTGCTATGGGATAAATAGTAGGAGAAACATCCCATATCATGATGCTTCACTGTCTTCACTGAGTACTGTGACTTGAATTCAGAGTTTGGGGGTCGTCTCACAAACTGTCTGCGGCCCTTGTACCCAAAAATAACAATTTTACTCTCATCAGTCCACAAAAAGTTCCTCCATTTCTCTTTAGGCCAGTTGATGTGCTCTTTGGCAAATTGTAACCTCTTCTTTGAAAGGGATTCTTGTAAGAAGATTAGCTTCACACAGATGTCTTTTAAGTGTCATAGTACTTACAGGTAACTCCAGATTGTCATCCTGGAGCTGATCATTGGCTGAGCCTTTGCCATTCTGGTTAGACTTTGATCATTTTGATAGTTGTCTTCTGTTTTCAGTCTCTGGTTTTGCTTCATTTTAATGGACTAGGGATCATTTTAGCTGAACAGCCAACATTTTTTGCACCTCTTCTATCAACTTTTTAATCAAAGTATGTTGTTCTTCCGAACAATGTCTTGAATTAACCTTTTTCCTCAGGCTTTCAAAGAGAAATGATGTTCAACAAGTGCTGCTTTCATCCTTAAAAAGGCGCCACCTGATTCACACCTCTTTTTTCACTACATTGGTCACTGATTAATTGTCACACTGCTGTTTCTTGAACACGCCCCCTTTCAACTAATTGGCCAATTACACAGCCTTAAGAGCGTGCATGTCATGAATGCAGGCTCTTGTTTTCTGAGAATCTACTGCACCTACTGGTAACTTGTTAGCCATGTAGCAATAAAAATCTACTAATAACAGTACTTCCTCTGGTTAGTCACATTGGATGCTATCATTTTGAACACTACTGTATGTGTCTTTAGGGTAATTGCCAACTTTAGAAGTACAAGAATTTAGTATGAAATTGTACAAAAGGCGACTCTTTCAGGGGCGTCGGATAAAACAATGCTAGCTTGCAGCCTATATTTGCTGCACTGGATGTAGGCAGAGGCGCAAACACAGTACAACATTAAAGGTGATGATATCCGCTAATCAAAGACAGCCCGTATCATCTGGCTTTGCTTGTGTGCGTCCAACACATGTCCTTCCGTGTGCAACACCTTCACTCCTCCTGCACTGTGTGAAGCTTCCCGTCTGCTGCTGCAAGTCCACAGATGTTTTTTGAAACAAAACTCAACACAGGAAAAATGGATTTAGCTCCGATTAAATCATTGATAGTTCCCAAATGATTGAACTATGCAACCAAATGTCATTTTACTGCTTACAGCCACCGGGGGGCATATTTGCGCGCCTTTGATGCGCTTAAATCACACCGCTCACATTTTTCTCACGCTATTTGTGAGAAACGGAATTTTCCAGCTCTTTTTACCAACAGCCACTGTGTCGTCGCGACGTGCATCGACGTGCTCGCCAGCCTGGCTCCCAGCTGCAAAACCTCTCACATTTCCAGTGTTATTCATCTGCCGGATTGACTCGCTGCACGGTAGTGGCACAGAACCACAACTGCTCCACATCGAGAAAGGATATTTATTTTACGATCAATGGGAATATTGGAGTTCTGCTTTGCACAATTAAAAAAAACATAAAAAAAAAAATCAACTGTCACAAATTTACTGTTGGTTGTGCAATAAAAGCTTGTGTTCTGATTCCAACTTAGAGCGCTGGAAGAACGTCAGACCGCAAATATGTCCATACGTCGCTATAGCGGTGTCAGCTGACAGCAGTGTGGCTCAAATAAAGACGACTCTGCATTCACACAAACACAGTTCTTATGCGTATCATTAGATATCAACGTTACAATAAAAGCTAAGGTTTGATTGGTGCGTTAAAATTGCTAAAAACATGTTTGCCTAAGCTCCTCTTTGGGGATGTAATTTGAATTTCCCTTTATTTTGGAGTTACTTCAACCCTGCAAGTGATGACCCGTTTGGGGGAAGCTGCAATGCTAGATAAACATCAGGAGTATTGTTTCATGAGAAGGACTGGGATGACAATTATTTCATCATTCAAAAAATGTAAATCAACAATGTATTGCCACCAGTTTTCCCCGTCTCTCGCCTCCAAACAGACAGGAAGAGATTTCACTGGTTTTACCTGTTCCATAGAACAACAGCCTGAACGGATCCGAGCCCTTTTGTCAGTCGTGCAGTTTCTCTGTCTGAGGTAATGTAGTATAAATTCACTTAGTAGATTGCAATAACAAAAATGACAGTTTTCGAACAAATTAGTAACAACACCTTGCTTGGTTGTTGGTGAAGTAAAAATATGTCAGAATAAACTTGCTTGGGTGTATTTTGGGATAATCATCAATCCAAAAAAACCCAAATGAATGAAACCGTGTTTCTATGCAAAGCCAGTCCAACCTACAACAAAGGCACAAATGCTTTGACAAAAAAAGACAACGAGATGATAAAAACACAAGCGGGTGCAACAGAGCCAGGCCCGTTTTCCTCGGCACAGACTGTCACCACAGTGGAGGAGGAAAAGTACAGCCGCTTAGAACCGGAGGATTGAGGCCTCATTTCACAGCGCTGCATTTTTCAGGACACTTAATTATAGCTTTTCAGACGAGGCCAGTGACGAGGCTCTGGCTCACGGCTACAAAAAGGGATGTTTCCATGTTTGGACGCCCACCAGTGGAGACGCCTGCCAGCGTTGCCAGTCGGCAAGGCTGCCAGTGAGTGAGTCGGGTATTGGGGCGTTAGCCGGTGGACCAGAAGGCCAGATAGCTGACCCGCTTGTTGACGACGGGCAGTAACCTTACTCTTGGTGTCCGGATCGCAGCTAAACCTTTAATGAGTCTTTGTCAGCGAGCCTGTGATGTCAGGGTTTGTTTGGGGTCAGGAGCGGCACACATTCTTGTGTGCCCACTAAAACTTTGAGAGAAATAATGCCGATGATATTCCACTCTCAGCCGTCAGAGAACGGAGACCCAGACTTGGAGAAACGGAGTGGGCGGCTTCTGGTTGCTTGTGGTGTGAGGGAGTAGGGGAAGGCGGGGGTATGAAGACAATTTCCTCTCTGCTCTGTCTGCCGCATAGCGCCTTCATGGAGGTCCTAATTGATATCACTTGTACTCAAAAAAAGGCACCAAAGAACTCCTGCGGGTCGGGAGAGAAAATAAAGTGAGTAACACAGCGAGTGACGAGAGCACCAAGGGCAAAATTGCACCAAGTGGTTCCGTTCGGGTCGGTTTGGATCGATAAACCCTGATCAGGCTTTTCTCTGTGACTACAGAACGGAGTGACACGGAGTAGTGAAAGAATTGACACTTGAAAGGTACCACCAGCTTGAGTCCTGATGATACAGGTTGATTGGTACCAAATGTGACACACTACACGGTGATAAGTTCTGGGCATTTTAATAAATGGCATCTTTGGTTTCTTTCCATTCGGCTCTGGATTAATGGACTGTCCAAAACAACCGCGACCAAGACTCCAACAAAAGCAGCAGTCTGATTCTGTACCGCCGGAACATGAACCCAACAGCGTCGTGGCGACCGGGGTTCTGCCTTGTGTTTCTGTACGTTTCTTGTTCCAACAAAGTCCAATACACACGCCAAAAAAGATTTCAACTTCTGCCCACTTTTGTCGTTAAATAGCAGCAAGCCGATATCTTTACAGTCCTCAGGCATTTTTGTGCAGCTTTTACGTCAGCAGCAACGCGATTATTCGTTCTTTCCTTTAGTTCAGCCGCACCGGCCATCAAACTCCCTGGGGGCGGCCCGCTTTTACCCTCTATCACTCAATCAGCGCCGATCACACCATTAAACAAACAACCTCCTCCTCAGGGGGCGCGCTGGGGGAATTAGCGTGAGGGGAAACGCAGCGTTTCCAGGAGTGGTACTGGAGCGCGGCTGGGAACGGGAACCCTGTGAGGAGCGTTTTTCTTGGACGGAGACTTTCTGTAGGTGCTAAAGACAATACAGACACGTAAGTCGGGGCCAACATTCCACTCTACACATTTCCCTTCCTCTGTGTGTTTCGCCGACCCACTTCCTCCCTGCAAACTAGCCGGCTATGTCCAAATATTATGAGTACATCAGCAATACTCTCATTTATTCTGGTCCGTTTTGGACTTGTGTTCGCTGCGAGGTAAAACTAACAACAGATTTTTGGGGCTCTGTGCATCCCAGTGTCGATCCGCCATGAGCCAGGATGATTTGTGCGCTAAAGGTGATTACAGGGTAAGGTGAGGTGAATGCAGTTATTATGGAGACCAGAACTCAGGTATCGCGTCCACTTGGAGATAGGGGGATGGGGGGGTCTGCAACCCGCGTCTAAGGATCCTTCTGCTGTGGCTCCAGCTGGTTTATGTTTCTGTGTAGTCCTATGCTGTCCCCTCTGACGCCGTCATGAGCCTTTCAAAGTTCTGCATTGGAGTTGAGTCAGCAAGTTTTCTCTTTTATGCTGGTCTGTCAACTTGGTAAGAACCATGACGCAACTATTTTGCCATCAGGTTACTTTGTCGCTAAAGAACAACGCCGCTACGGAGAGGGGTACTGGAACTGGAATTAATCGATATGTAACAACGCTTTATTGTGAATGCTCCGAATCAGCGTTATTGGCCAAGCAAGGAATTATTGGCTTAAGACCAGGAACAGGAAGACAGAGAAGGAACACAACAATACTTTTAAGACCACTACCTAACAGCGTTACTTAGAAACAGGTATTAAAGCTCCAAGTGGGTTTTCATTTGGTGGAAACGGGCCAAAATGGCAGCTTTGATGCTAAAGGTTGCCAACCCCTGGCATACAGCATAGCAGTGATTCTTTGTTAGTATATTATTGCAAGCTTGAGCCGCACAAGAAAGGGTCAGAAGCAGCATCACCTTGCTTTAAAGAAGTTTTCTTTATCCCAAAGCCATGAACACTTCCTGCAAATACAGCACAAACGGACGGGGTAGCCTTGGTAACCCACAGACATAACATAAAGTGGAACTGTCTTAAAAAGATGTGTTGCTTCCACACTAAATCAGTCATCTCGTAGGAATTGGCAACGTGCAGGCCTGTCAAAAAGCATTGAAATCAATCGATCAGATAAACAGAAAATAAAAACAAGAAATAATAGTGGAGAAAGCGGCCACAGCCTTGGCAGCGCATGTTGAGGTTTTGGATCTCCTGATGACATTCCAGCCGGGAGCCACACCGCAACGCTGAACTCTGCAACTCGGACTAGTATATCCAGATACGCTTTGACCTCATCAGGAGAGGTGGAGGTGAAGAATTAGGCTTCAAGTTGAGCTTGTAATTACACTGAACGACTCAGGAGGGGGCACATTTTCACCAAGTAGTCCAGTTCAGATCAGTGAATCTTGATCAGGCTTGAGGTTCTATTGCAGGGTGTGCAGGCGGGATGGCAATAGCTACAGTCGTGAAAAAAAAAGTTAGGACACCGCACAGTGCAACTCTTGCGCACAAAGGGGTAAACATTTGTCAGAACATGGACCCCCAAGTTTGGCTGTGTCTCAACTCGCGAGCATCCTTACTTTTACTTTGCATTTTGAGATCGACTGACATAAAACTGTCTCCATAACAAATTTTGTTGGACGATAATTGTCTCAAAAGTTATTGTCTAAAATTGATTCTTTCTACTGCTGACAACATTTTTTGAGACCGTTTTTTCATTCATTGTCTGGCATAATAATGAGAGTACTTGAATGTATTTATTAGTATTTATTAGTATTTACCTTTGCACTTGGAATGCCAAGAGCATTTCAATAAAATTGCAGGTTTTCTAAAGTAAGCTGTATTTATGACACCTTTACTTTATTATCACTATTAGACAGGATGTGTGCCGCTCTTATTTTGAAAAGGCCTGAAGTGTGATGAAAATGTGTTTTCATTATGGCTAGGCTATGGAGTGGCTCTTTGTTTCCCTATTTCACAGACAACTTTCACAACGTCAGCGTCTAACCTAGAAGGCTCTTTGCGAATTTATTAGCATTTATAAAATGAATTCTCATTTAATAAATGACAATTTGAGAAAAACATGGCAGGGGCAAGTGCATGTCCATAATTCATTGAGCATTTGTCTAACGATTGCAAATATGTACGATATACGTGTATTACTTTACATGCAACACGGAGCAGCGCTGCATCCTGACATGTGTCCAGTAAATTCCTGTTTGGTCGATCAACCAATAGAAAGCAAGTGCATACGAAAAGGTGCCAGGGATGCCAGCTGGGAAGTAAGCTGGCATACCTTCTTTTCTGACACCTAAAGAGTTGTAGCTGGATGGCTAGCGCTGTCGATTCTCATACTGGGGACCCTGGCTGAGCCCGGACAGACCAGGCGGATCATATTGGTGCCCTGACCCGGACATAAGGAGATGTTGGCACCCTTTTCCAACGGAAGTGCTGACCTGAACTCTATGGCTTCCGTCAGACGCTAGACAACTGTAATTATGCTCTCTACTCCGGCTGCTAACATTCTCCCGCGTTCTGCTCCTCGTCAGGGCCGACGCCACGGAGTCCAAGACGAAGCGAGACCGCCGGGGTCCCGCTGGGACCATCACGGGTTGTGAAAGGCTGCTTCTCAGACATTTCATGGTGTTGTATCATGGCAGGAGCTTCGGCGGGATGCGGTCATGCGCTGACACTTAAATTGTGCGCTTGAAATATGAACGTCCTAAATCTTGCGTGCCTGTTTTTTTGTTTTTATAGCCTCGTAGATCAAACTTAAATCTCAGCGCATCCTCGGGAGAGCGTGAACGCTCCTCCTTGTTGTTGCAGGGCTCACGGACAGACAATCAAAGACGCCCACCAGGAGCATCCATCCAGTTTGAAACAATACCAGCAAGCCTGCCAGAGTAAAAGTCTCCAGCTAAGATGGCGAAAGCTACAGCTACGTTTACATCCAGACGCCTTATTTTTCATCAGTAATCAAGTCTGGACGTGAAGCTGATGATTGGCTGATATTTGCGACAGGCCCTCAGGGTGGGCTTCCTCCATGCTGGGCGCCGTGTCCATAAAAGAACCTGATCGCATGCATGCTTTTTAAAGGTTCCTTTTTGTGTGAGCACGGCGACTGCAAGTGTGCGCGCCTGAGTGTAATTGTGTGTGTAATGCACAATTCATATGATCCTTTTTTTTCTAGCGCATTTCGTATTTTCTGTCGATTTTCATGGCCATTTGTACTGGAAAAGGCATCAGGAAGAACTTATCTGTCTCTGACAGCTCTAGAGGATGTTCTTAGAAAATAATTACATTAAATTACAGTTTATCATTGCCAGGAGCGGTAAAAAACAAAAAACTGTTCACATTTTCCAATGCTAAGTCACATACACTCACAGGTCACAACATTAGGTACTCCACGGGCGTCCAAATTGTATGGAAATGTCCTCAAACGTCAACAACAATTTTTCTGATGACATCCAGTTTGACCCCCCCCATAGGAAATAGCGGTGACTGTGGAGCCACAAGTGGGAACAAATATTAAGCAGAAACGGACTAAAAAGAGGGTATTTTGATTGGCAAATTTAGCTTTGAAGCCGGGAATACCTCAGAGAGAAGGGAGTAGGTACATTTGAACTGTGAGCTAAAATTTGGGTACTAGCTGCTAGTTAGCGGCAGGCATAGCCGAGGACAGCTAGGTGGGGGCCTATGCCATTAGCAAGTATTAGCAGCGCACTAGCTAGTCATCAACACATCAGTAAAACATACAATGTACTGTACATACATTGTAGCCATCTCCTTTATTTATTATGTATTATGTATGTAAAACTATGATTGGAACCACATCAAATTAAAAGCACAAAATGAATACACAGCCACCATCCACCAGTACCAGCTTGGACTTTGGTTGTCAGAGAGGCTGTGTACTGCACACAATGCACGTTAGCATGTAATCACCAAATCTCACCTTTCCCACACAGTATCAGCAAATGGGACAAAATATGAGGTGAAAGGAAAAAGGTACAAATACAGTACAGTAGTCTATCTGTGCAGGGTGAGACATTAGAAGGTGCGTTCAAGGACCATCAGAAAAAGTGGGACAAAAAGCTGCTTGCATTGAACATGCAAATACTGGGGGATTTCAAAACGTATATTATTATTTTTAAAAAAATGTCCCATATTTCCGGAATTGATATCCCTTTACATAAAATTTGATTTGAGTTATTGTATTTGAGCATCAAATTGTTTACCACAGAGAGATTTACATCCTTATTTATTCATTCTAGATTAAAAACATATTATATCTAAAAATCAATTGTATAATGTGATGTTTTCCAATGTAATTTATATTTATCTTCAAATAAAATTACCATTACAATATATCTGTGTTGAAATGAACATCATTTCAATTTAATTAATTGTGAGTAACTAAAGTATATTCATTTATTATATGACTTATGAGTTAACTATGTTAACTCCCCCCACAAACACACACAAACACCAAATGTTCCAAATAGGCACAAATTGCCTTTGACAGTGCTTGTCAGCAAAAAAAAAACCCGACAAAAAACTGCTATTTTTGTTTGCGCGGAAACAATGCGAGTAAGAGGTCTGCCGTTTATCTTTGCTTGCTTCCATGCACGCATGCACAGGAGAGCGTCTTGAGGTTCCATCACAAGAAACACACAGAGGAAGACAGAAAAAATATCACTCTAATAAAATATTCCCGCTCCTGTGGGATGCAGCTTTGCTCATTCAGCATCACGGGGAGAAGAAAAGGCACGTTATTAGTGTGGGTCCAAAGGACGAGAGAAGAGACAAACCGGGTTCCAAAGCAGCGCAACAGTTAACGGCAAACTCTGAAAAGCCCGAGACGACGAGCTTCAGACGACTGTACGAGTGCAGCTGACTGAGAGAGTGACAGCCCGTCGACTCCAAACAGCACGCACGCTTTGATCGCGCCGAGATGCTTGGCGGGGCGACGCGACGGCGTCGAGGTGCAGGCAGCGTGAAGCGCAACATGAAAACCACAGCGACACAGGCGGAAACGGAACCTGCGAGCCTCGTGAAGTTGCTCGGCGAGCAGAAAACCTTCTTAAACTGACGCATTTCAACTTGATGCAAAGTTTGACAAGGCGAGCGGTAACACAATTATGTCTCGTGCTCTTGAGCAATGTGACAATGAAGCACGTGACACCAAAAGTGCTCGTGTGCTTTAAGATGACGGAATGCAGCTCAGCCTGGCCGAGGCTCAAACTTGCGCCCACAAATCCCTGCTGAATGTGAGCAGCGCTTAGCAAAGAGAAAATATGAGCAGCGTAGATGTTACATATCCTACATTCATACGTGTTGCCTGCTCTTAATAACAAACTCAAACGTCAATTGATATGGCAGAAACGCCACGGTGGCGATGACGCAATAGCCTGCAAATTTATGGCAGGTAATTAAAAGCTTAAGTGTCCTCGTAAACCCGCTGTCGATACCTCGCTTTTTATTTATTTATTTTATGAAGTACAGGGAATGCCTCTCGGTTCCTGTGCTCCCCGAGGGCTCGGCGTGGCCCCCGGAGGGTATTTTAGTCATCATTGCTTTCTTTGTTAATGGTAATGGTAATGGTTGAATTGGATTTGAACATGCATGTGAATGACATTGGAATACATCAGCTAATACAACGGACAGTTCCACATGTCCAAAAGGAGAAGAAAGAAGCAAAGCTTATTAAATCTCTCCCCTGTTTCAATACATTTGTACACTTCCTGCACTTACTAAGTTTGAATGCATAAGAAAGGTCATGTGACATGTGTTAGATAGTAGTCCTTGTCATGGTAAATAAATTATATTGCTGTCCTGATTAATGATATTCATAATAAATAGTAATAGTGATGAGTGGTGTATAACAATTGTAACAGAACATTGTATTAGTACACACAATGTTCTAGGAATGAAAAGTATAAGGTGATAGAAGCAAACATAGCATTGAAAATGTACTCTCCAAGGAATGAAGTAATATGTACACAATATTTCCTTGTATTTTGTAAACATAAGCTGTTTGTAATGTTTCATTGTAGAGCATTGTTTTACTTCTTTACTTCTTCCGTTCCATAGTTTGATTCCACATACCGAAGTACTAAAGCTTTCCAGTCTTGTTCTTGCATATTTGTGTTTTAAGTTTAGTTTTTCCTAAGATCATATTCCTCCTCTCTTGTTGAGAAAAAATGTATGACATTCTTTGGTAACTGCTTGTTGTTTGCTTTATGCATCATTTTAGCGCTTTGAAGGTTTACCAGGTCAGCAAATTTTAATAATTGTGATTTTTGAAACAGTGGATTTGTGTGTTCTCTGTATGCCGCGTTATGGATTATCCTAATTGATCTTTTTGCAGTACATCAAGAGAGTGAAGTGTACTTTTGCAGTATTTCCCATATCTCCACACAATAAGTTAGACATGGTAACACCAGAGAACAATAGAGAGTTTGGAGTGATTGTTGATCTAGGACAAATTTTATTTGATTCAATATTGAAGTATTTCTTGCTACTTTATGTTGTATGTTCTTAATGTGTGGTTTCCAACTCATTCTGTCATCAATTATGACGCCCCAAAATTTATGTTCAATATCCTCAAGATGGGTCCAAGTGTCTCCCCACTTGGGGCCTCCCTGATTTTCTGGAAATGTTCTACTCACCCGGTTTAATCTTTCTATCTGGGAACACAAACCAAAAAAGAGACACGACCTGAAATGAGCTCAACAAGACGTTTTTTCTTGTTTTTCTCAAGCTGCTCACATGCGGATAGCCCCCGCGTTATGTTCGCTAACTATAAGGGTATTGGAAATGTTTCGTTTCAGAGTTCATCAGGATGCAATGTGAAGCATGCATAAAAATGAAAGCATGGAGGGATGGGGGCAGTGGGGGTAAAAGATGTATGGCAAGCTATCTAAACAAAACAGCCACGCCTCAGACCATCATTTCATTCATAATAACTCCCTTTACAATCTGCAGCAGGCCAACAAATAACAACACTTTGGACACCCCTGCTTCATTGAGACATTTCCATGCCGCTATGCAGCTGACATTTTTTTTCCCTGCACCTTGAGAAAGGTTCGCCAATGAGGGCATTTGCACCCCCATGAGTGGCACATTGTGTTGTAAGTTCAAAGACACACCTGCACACACTCCTTTTGTGTCTCTGGGTACGTTCAAGTGCATTCTGTGTTGTGTTTGAGCGTGGTACCACCCTCGTTGTCTTTGTCATCACTCCTTCCTTTAGAGCGTGGGTGTAGCCCCGGGGGAGGGTCACGGTGGGGGAGGAAACTGCTGCCGCCCCCACACCGCCAGATGGGAGGTGCTTTGAAGGAACCCGCCTACGGTATTGTTGTTGCTCGGACGCAAAACGGATCTCTTTGCATCCTGCAGTTTCATCAAAGACAATCCAACTCGGATAGAGAATTCAGTTCCAGAGTCAAACTGTGTTTAAGTAGCATTCAAGTGTAAAAAGAAGAGCAGTAGGGTCTCAATTATGATTGACTACTTACAAAGCATGTCCTGTTTATTATTCGGCACCGTGTTTTATCACCGTTTACTACCCATACTTCCTTGTGGCACCACAGCCTTGTTCTGAAGGCTGGAGTGGGTGTCGCCACACAGGGCGCTCAGGTGCGTTTGATCCCCTGCTTCCGGGAGGGGCGGCTGTGTGGGCAGGTAATTTGAGCAAATGAGGAGCCGACGGGCGCCGGCGTATTATTAATAACACCTGATACCCTCTACTGCACGTCCAAGCTATTGTTCACACACACGCAGCTTTCTTTTCTTTCTTTCCGAGTCCTCCGGTCGCATCTGCTCAACACCGCCCACCCCTCATGGCATGCACATGCACACACGCCGCGCAGGGGACGGGGGTGGCCCAAAAAAGGCAGGAGGTGGATTGGTTCCAGGTGCCAGTTTGAGTGAGAGCATTAATCAAGCGGACATATCGTTGCTGTCAAGGACACATTGAGCGCACGCACGCACACACTTACAAGTACACCTGCACAGTTCTAGAGCACGTAGAAAAAGCAAACAACAGACAAAGACGTAGCAATTCCGAACAAGACTCCTGTATGAAATATAACAAATACACACACGAGAAGTAACACGTTGACAGCGCCACTTCACAGCCTTCAGTATCAAGATCAGATCACTACTAGCATGCCGAGATCGATATTTTCACAAATGTCTGTTTTTGTGTTTTTTTTCCACATACTTTGTGGAATAACCCCACATTTCTGAAAATATACATATATATTTTTATATTGTTTAAAAGCGTCATCATTGGACACAGAAGGACTTGGGGTGGCAAAAAGACAAAGTATTTGAATGAAAGACACTAGTTTTTCCAAAATTGTTACAGTATTTTGTGCCAAAAACTGTATGTAAGAAAATATAATAATTGTTTTGCAAAAACGGATGAAAACCACATCGCTCCTCCTGAATCCAATATTTGACTACCAGGCAGATCCTCCTCTCCAGAACCCCTGAATAAACATTACCAGGAAGGCTGAGGACTGTGATCCCACAATATTTGGAACAACCCTCCTGTACTCTTTCTTAAAAAGTGGGACCACCAGCCAGGTCTGCTAGTCCAAGGGCACCATGCAATACTGCAGAGTCATGTCAACCAAGACACGCCCACAGCATTCAGGTCCTTAAGCAAATCCGGGCGAATCGCATCCACCCAAGAGGCCTTGCCACCGAGGAGCTTTTTGACCACCTAGGTAACCTCGACCCCATAGATAGAAGAACCTGCCACACAGTCCCCAGGAATGGCTTTCTCGTTGGAAGACGTGTCGATGGGATTGAAGAGGTCTTTAAAGTACTTCCTCCACCGGTTCACAGCATCCCGAGTCGAGGTCAGCAGCACACTATCCCCACCAAACACAGTGTTGACTGTGCACAACGTCCCTCACCTGAGACAGTGGTCCAGAATCTTTTTGAAGCCATCGGTAAGTCATTTTTCATGACCTCTCTGAACTCCTTCCATGTCCAAGTTTTTGCCTCTTGGAGTCCCATTGGCCAAAAAGGCCTGACAGGACTCCATCTTCAGCTGGCAGCATCCCCCACCACTGGTGTCCACGAACGGGTTCTGGCATTAACACCACAGCTCCGATCAGCTGCTTCGACAATGGAGGCTCATCATTTCCTCCCTCAGAACATGGCTGAAGCTCTACCGCAGGTGGGAGTTGAAATTCCTTCTGACAGGGGACTCTGCCAGAACTTCCTAGTAGACCCTCACAATGCGTTTGGGTCTCAGGTCTCATCCCCAGGTGGTGATCGGTTGACAGCTATGCTCCTCTATTCACTCAAGTGTCCAATGACACAACCACAAAGTCAATCATCAAGCTGCAGCCCAAGGTGTCCTGGTGCCAAGTGCATAAGTGGACACCCCTATGCTTGAACATGGTGTTCATTATAGACAATTTGTGACAAGCACAGAAGTCCAATAACAAAGGGGTCCTCCCAATTACGCCTCTTTATGAGCGTTGAAGTCCCCTAGTAAAACAAGGGAATCCCCCGAGGGAGCACTCTCTAGTACTTCCTCTAAGGACTCCAAAAAGGGTGGGTATTCTGAACTGCCGTTTGGCGCATAAGCCCAAACAACAGTCAGGACCCGTCCCCCCACCCAAAGGCGTAGGGAAACTACCCTCTCGTTTACTGGGTTAAACTCCAACGTGCAGGCTTGGAGCCGGGGGGCAACAAGAATTGCCACCCCTGTTCGTCGCCTCTCATTGCCGGCAATACCAGAGTGGAATGAAGTCCAGCCCCTCTCGAGAGGACTGGTTCTAGAGCCCTTGCTGTGCGTTGAGGTGAGTCCGACTATATCTAGCCGGAATTTATCCACCCCACGCACCAGCTCAGGCTCCTTCCCCGCCAGAGAGGTGACATTCCACGTACCGACAATTAGCTTCTGTAGCCGAGGATCGGACCGCCAAGGCCCCTGCCTCCGGCCGCCACCCAGCTCTCTTTGCACCCGATCCCTTTGGCCCCTCCCACGAGTGGTGA
>QODF01000103.1:686315-724188 GCA_024372805.1 Oostethus manadensis
ATCTTGTCCTTTCGGTCACTACCCAAAGCTCATGACCATAGGTGAGGGTAGGAACGTAGATGGACCGGTAAATCGAGAGCTTTGCCTTTTGGCTCAGCTCTCTTTTCACCACAACAGATCGGTGCAGAGTCCGCATCACTGCAGACGCTGCACCAATTTGTCTGTCCATCTCGCGTTCCATCCTGCATGACTCCTCTGTGAGCCATCACCTTATCGTGGTGGAGGAGTTTGCGTGTCCCAATGATGCTAGGAGCTAAGTTGTCGGGGGCTGTCATGCCCCTGGTAGGGTCTCCCATGACAAACAGGTCCTAGGGGAGGGACCAGACAAAGAGTGGCTCAATAGACTCCAATGATGCACAATAACAATGGACTTCGTTTTCCCTCGCCCGGACGCGGGTCACTATGGCCCCCCTCTGGAGCCAGGGCCGGAGGCGGGGCACGATTGTGAGCGTCTGGCGACCGGGCCCGCAACCATGGGGCCCGGTCGGGCTCAGACCGAAAAGGTAACGTGGATCCCCCCTTCCATTTGCTCACCACTCGTGGGAGGGGCCAAAAGGTTCGGGTGCAAAGAGAGCTGGGTGGCGGCCGGAGGCGGGGGCCTTGGCGTTCCGATCCTCGGCTACAGAAGCATTTAAACATACAAAGTGCAAATCAAGCATTGCTCAATAGTAATACCAAGAAGTAAATCAATTACAGCATTTTCACATAAATGCAGCCATGAGACTTTCTGCTGCCTAACACACACTAGTACCTTGACTTACGAGTAGAATTGGTTCCCAGACCTAGCTCGTAACTCCATTTATTCCTATGTCAGAACAATAAGAAATAACGTAAATCCCATTAATTGGTTCCAGTGCCCTCCAAAACCACACCAATTTCTACCGTTTATGTTTTTTAATAAGAATGATGTCTCCACACTCAATAATGTATGAGAAACTAATATGGAAACATAACAAAAGAAAGTGTAAAGAGATAAAGATGTTTCTTAAGTGTACTTTACCTTGAAGAGCAGATGGAGATGGTGGCGGAGGTGTAAGAGTGGTGGAGGAGGTCGGGGTGATTTATGGTTTTGGTACTAATGTACGATGTCCATCCATTTTCTATGCTGCTTATCCTCATTAGGGTCGTAAACAAAAACAAAACACTGTACGGCGCCATTTTTGTTTCCATGCGCGTCTGTAAAGGGGTGGAGCTATGATGCAAGCGTTTTCATAGAAGCTGGGGGGAGGATATAACTATGGAGGAACTACTATACTATAATGGCGCCTTCAAATGTTTCCACTCTTGGACCCGGTTTCAAAAGTGTTTGTTTACAGACCCTGAAGAAGGAGGCTTCGTGGGCGGGTTTGATCAAGTATGCGTTTAGGCATCGGATGGTTTTTGTCTCGATGGGTTTTAATAGATGTTTGTACGCTCGTAAGTCACATCAAAGCTCGTATGTCAAAAAAAAACCTTGTGCGTTCGTGCGCTTGTAAGTCAAGGTAGCTGTACATCAAAATGGGATCTTTTCTTGCGAGTTTTTGTGCGTTCCAATTAATCGCCACATGCCCGGAATGAGCTGAACATTTTGATGCTGCATGAGAAGAAAAGTTAGCAGACTTTTGGGAGGGAATTAGAAAATGTAGTAAAAGTTCACCGATTCCGCAACTCTGGCACGTTGCTATGTCATTATTTGCCGTCAAAACAAGAACATGCCTGCCAGATTACAGGACCGGCCCCGATTGGCCACTTGGATGGCCGCAGGCAAACACTGCCCAGGCATCTCCGAGCGGACGGTAGCTCTTTCCACACCGAGATGTAATGCATGGTGTCAGGCGTGGCGTTTACCTTCCTGCTACAAAAGACCCCCGGCATTGGTCTGATCTGCCCACGTTTCTGGCTAATTAGCCCGCGACTTGAAACGTTAGCCTTTTGAATAACACAGCATTCAAGCATGTGTGGATGAAGCGTTAAAAAGCACAAAACGCAAATTAGGAGCGTCCCGATGGGAGCGTAACTTGGAGATCATGATGGAGCCCTAAAAATGGAATGAAAAATAAATCATCAAGCCCAATGGCATGGCAGGAAACATCCTGGGTGGCACGTCGGGGCAGTAGACGATCTCAGCCTGATGATGGCGTAGCGTTGGATATCGCCAGGAATTAACGCTGGCAGGAAAAGCATCAAGGTTTGCTGCAACTTGTGGATGTCAGGTCACAGGTTGGCCCCGCGCCATGGACCATGGCCGCTGTCTTCGCCTCTGCTCCGAGGTGCTGGCCATTTAAGGGTTCTGTTTTTGTTTTCCACAGAATAAAGTTTCCCGGGACATGGTGGCAAACAAACTTTTTTCCTCTCGTCTTTGCTTCGCAAGTCGACGGACCTTGATTGGAGGGATTTGGACAATTATGCCGTAAACGGAGCCATGCGGGTCACGCCAGAGAGCATTCGCGACGTGGTCTGGGGTTGAAGCAAAGTGGAGTGTTTTCATGGATGGAACGTGTCTTAACTGCACTCATACTGCATGTAAACACCACATGGACTTGAAGAAAGAAGTCTTGAGTTTGGAGCAAATTTACTGACAGCTGGGAAGGTTGGAATACTATATGGAATGTAATATTTCATTCAAAAGATTTTCTCCTCCGGTGGTCACATACGCTACTAACTGAACCCGAGATGAAGATCTTGGACGTGCCGAGGACTGTGGTGAAAAGTGCACCCTGCCAGTTGTACCACTCAGGACCACACACGCCTTTCTTCCAACTGAGCTGCGTTGCTATCACAAGTTCTTGCACCAACATAGCAGAGGTGCTGCTGTAAATTGCCTCCCTTCCTGGAGTTGGACCTGTCTGCCCTCCCATCTTCATCAAGAAACCGTACCGTATTTTGCTCATCTTTCCCGGGGCACACCCATTTTAATAGTTTCCTGTAATTTCCCAGTATTTTATTGTTCGTTTAAAAAAAATCCCCTCCAGTTCTGCAGGAGCAGAACAACTTCGGGTTTGCTTGGGCAACATTGCCATTTCTTTCTGTTGGAAGACCAGAATTTCCCTCATTTTCTGGGAAATGACCCTTACTTTCAAACAGCAATTGCAGGTATTTGTGGAAGGTGGCTATTTCTTCGCGCAGAGGCAAAAGTCTGACCACATTAAGCAGCAAACAGTAAAAGTGTTGCATGCAAAATGTAAACGCTGGACGAAAAAACTTCATCAGTGAAGCACGAAGACACAAAATGTAAAAACTGTGAACTGTGCATACATGCATGCGCTACATTTTACCTGTATTATCACGGATTTAACATTATTAATGACTTGTGATAAGTGAGATGCATTAGATGCAAAAAAGGCAGATTTTCTGATATGTTTTTTTTAACTAAAATCTCTTTTTCTGCTAAGCACGAATGATTAATGAAAGGCTTCACTACACAGCCTTTCTGTTGGACGGTTTGCCAGAACCTCTTCGAGGTCGACCAAAAGTCGTGCTCCATAGCCTCACCGAACTCCTCCCACACCCGATTTTTTTGCCTCGACCACCGCCAAAGCCGAATGCGGCTTCTCCTGCCGGTACCTGTCAGCTGCTTCGGGAGTCCCGCAAGCCATCCAAGCTTGAGAGGATTCTTTCTTCAGCTTGATGACAGCCCTAACCCCCGGTGTCCACCATCGGGTTCGGGTCTTGCCGCCACGACTGTCATCAACCTCCTTTCGGCCGCAACTACGGCTGGCTGCCTCAGCAACAGAGGCACGGAATACGGCCCATTCTGACTCAATATCCCGGATCCACCCTCAAGATGCAGGCAAAGCTCTGCCAGAGATGAGAGTGGAAGACTCGACGAACGGGAGACTCTGCCAGACGTTCCCAGCACACCCTCACTACGCGTTTGGGTTTACCAGGTCTGCTCAGCATCCTTTGCCGCCATCTAATCCAACTCATCACCAGGTGGTGATCAGTTGACAGCTCAGCCCCTCTCTTCACCCGCGTGTCCAGAACATGCGGACGCAGGTCTGATGATACGACCACAAAGTCGATCATAGACCTGCGACCTAGGGTGTCCTGGTGCCAAGTGCACTTATGGACATCCTTATGTTTGAACATGGTGTTTGTTACGGACAAACTGTGATTTGCACAGTTCAAGCAGTTCACCACATGCCCATTCATACGGGTGTGCGGTGTGTTGTTGCTGGACTTGATCAGGGAGGCCGTTCCTCCCAACCAGGTCTCTTCAAGTCACACTCTCATTGCCCACATGGGCGTTGAAGTCTCCCAGTAGAACTATGGAGTCACCAGATGGGGTGCTCTCCAGAACCCCTCTGATAGACTCCAAGAAGGCTGGGTACTCTGAACTGCAGTTTGGCGCGTACGCACAAACCACAGTCAGGTCCCTTTCCCAGCACGAAGGCGTAGGTAAATAACACTCTCGTTCACCGATGATGACTCCAGCACAGAGGCACCGAGCCGGGGGGATTATATGTATACATATTTATACAGTATGTATAATGTCATAATATTGGTAGTAATTTGCAAAGTAGATGAATAAATAAGCTCTGCTTCTTCCTACTCCTTTTCGAACATGTAGAACTGAGAAATGTAACATGAATAATTATTTGTACAACGTATGCATGTTCCAAACACATTCAACCAAACCAAACCAAAATACGCCCAGAACTAGACTCATGGGACGCATTGGGGGGTAAGTCACTGTTGATGTACTACGCTAAAGATGGTGATGGTGATGTCATACAACCTTACTATTCCTTTAACATACAAGTCACATTATGTAAGTACAGCGTTGTTCTGTGTTTTTTTCAGAAGGCTGTACAGGCGGAATAGGTGTGTCCCAATACATGCATTCTTAGCTGCCTCTTTTTCATCTGGTTTTATATCGTTAGAATGCACAGAGAAGAAAACAACATGTTCATGTCTCACATAAAGATTGTGGATGATGGGCAACATAAAAAAAAAAAAAAGCCAGTTCCCATCCATCCATTCATCCATTTTCCTCCGCTTATCCGGGTCCGGGTCGCGGGGGCAGCAGCTTCAGTAGGGAAGTCCAGACCCCAGCGACCTCTTCCAGCTCCATCGCTCCCGGCCGGGCATGCCCAAAACACCTCACCAGGGAGGCGCCCGGGAAGCATCCGGACTAGATGCCCGAGCCACCTCAACTGGCTCCTCTCCATGTGAAGGAGCAGCGGCTCTACTCTGAGCTCCTCCCGGATGGCCGAGCTCCTCACCCTATCTCTTAGGGTGAGTCCAGCCACCCTACGAAGGAAACTCATTTCCGCCGCTTGTATCCGAAATCTCATTCTTTCGGTCATGACCCATAACTCATGACCATAGGTGAGGGTGGGAACGTAGATCGATCGGTAAACAGAGAGCTTTGCCTTCCGGCTCAGCTCTCTCTTCACCACGACGGTCCGGTACAGCGACCGCATTACTGCAGAAGCTGAACCGATCCGTCTGTCGATCTCACACTCCAACCTTCCCTCACTCGTGAACAAGAACCCGAGATACTTGAACTCCTCCACCTGAGGCAAGACCTCACTCCAAACCCGGAGGGTACAGTCCACCCGTTTCCGACTGAGAACCGTGGCCTCGGATTTGGAGGTGCTGAGTCTCATCCCAGAAGCTTCACACTCAGCTGAAACCGCTCCAGTAAACGCTGAAGGTCACAGCCTGATGAGGCCTTAAGGACCACATCGTCTGCAAATAGCAAAGACGAGATCCTAAGTTCGCCAAGCTGGACTCCCTCAGCGCCTTGACTGCGCCTAGAAATTCTGTCCATGAAGGTTATGAACAGAAGCCAGTTCCCAGTAGGGCTAACTAAAACGTTAAACTGTGTCAATTCCGGCAATATTTGTAGTATACTATTAGGGGTTAGGATTAGGGGTTAGGGATCAGAGTTATGATTTAAAATGAAATGAATATATTATTGTTAAATTAAGACAAAAACACTTAATTCAAATTGACACAAAAATACTATTATTATAAATATTAAAAATGCTATTATATGGGCTTTAAATGTAATGTTGCATGAAAAATAAGCACAAATCCGGGTACTGACAGGCTGATGTCATCTAGCCCCCAGGAGTTTGGTACTGTGTACTTGCTGCTGCTGCCATCCCTGCTATTGAGTGGATCGGGATTATGCCATCCCATCTTCTGGTAAATGTGCAAAGTCAGCACAGTCATTACATGCAGGGCACCAATGATGCAGCACAATCACATGATCCTGTCTCTCCGTTTGTCACATGACGCCAAATGTCAAACAGCCGTGACTTGTGTGACTCAGTGTCGTGGGGAAGGGGAGGAGGGGGTCATGGCAGCCAACCTCAGAGATCTTAACATAAGCAGCCCATTATACTGAAACTTTCACGTCGTCCGTTGATCTGCAGCCCAGAACAAAGCCAGCATCTCTCAGCATACAAGCAAGTCTTTCGACAAAAGCTGCACAGAAAAGCTTCTACTGTCTCGGCTGTTTTTTTGTCTTTTGTGATGGACAATCCACACGTGATTTTGTCATGCTGTGACTCCACACTCAGGCCTTGTGAAGGACAATACCAGGATTAAAAGAAAAACAGCAACCCAAAGTTACGGAGAAGGGGTTTGGTTTTCTTCTCCATTGTGGTCATCTTCTTGTTTGGAGAAGATCCTGGTAGATGACTAGGAGCTGGTGGGCCTTTTCCTATTTATAGCCATTATTTCTAAGTAAAAACTCAGCTTTAAAAGACAAAATGGTGACTTACATTCACTCACTGTTTATTTCACCAACAAATAATTCCAAACTTTGCTCTTTTATTTTTCTTAAACGTTCCACATGAATGGCAAACACATGCGGCACTATGATGACGCACAGTAGCAACAGTGCATAAAAGTAATTAACTGTAGTTCATTTAATTATAACCTACAAACTGTATCACGCCGACGATATCCTAATTGAATTACGGCCTTAACCAAGTCGCGCAAGCTTGAGGCCATCAGTCAAAAGTCTTTCCAATGTCCTGGGCTGGTAATTGATTACCGTAACTTCTCAGATTCATCCCAAAATGTGGAAAGTGTGAGTCACTTCTAAACAAGGATGTTGCTTCTTGTGGTGGCAACACATTCGAGCGCTGCAAACAAAAATCATTCCTGAATCCTGATTTTGGACCAGCGTCCTGATGTCTTTACGGTCTCACATTTTCCAAAAACTGAAAGGGATACTTGAGTAGTCAACTGAGGTTTCTAATACTTGTGTGTGCCTCATATTTCTCGGGGCCTGCATTATCTTCCAGCTCGCGGTTAACGGACGTGCATTTGTGAATTGCAAGCGCTCTCCCAACATTCCGGCAGGCTGCGAGATGAAATGCTGGAATCTGCAGCACGATGCTAATTTCAAGACGGAATACATCTATAAATCTGACTGCACTTCTTGCCCGGGGAAACACAGCCGTGGTAATTACAGGTTGGCTTTACAGACTTTCAGACATCTCTCATCAGCGCCGCTAATAGTACAAGCAGCAGGCGGCTACGTGCTTACTCACCGTCTAGCGGTGGGGGTGAGAGGAGGTAAGAGGCACAAATTGCATCTTATTCTGACAAAAGCCCTGCCACGGCTGAAAAGGCATAATCTGGTAATCGAGGGGATCCCGGCATATTCAGATTTGTGAAATCAGATAGAACAAAAGTGTGTGCTGTCTACTTACAAAAACGTGGGCAGAATTTGGGGAACCGTAGGCGCTGAGTACGCCTCAGTACGCATATCTGGGAGCACACAGACACGTCGGCACTTTTAGGGCAGAAGAAACTTCCGCTGCGTGCAGGCTGCGTCAAGGCTACGGACTCGCTCTCTACTTCTTGCAAAAGTCTTGCAAAATCTTCCCGCAGTCACTTGGACTATGGACGCCGTACTCGCTTGCTGCGCGCGTTAGCAGAACAGAAGAAAACCACATCATGTGTAGAAAAGGAAAGAGGCACACGGCCGTGATGCCGTGCACGGCAAAAAAAATGTTGCTACTGGTGACGTAATTGGCACTTGCAACGAAAAACGTATTTTTTTATAAGCTGTCCAAAGAAAGGAAAGACATAGAGCACTGTAGCCTATTAGCTTTGCTGCAAACCCAGTGGACTTCTTTAATTGACAACCCGATGCAACACATAATGTTGTCATGATCGTAAAGTCAAATGATGACGCATTTAAGCGTTCTTTAGTCCAGACACTCATGTCAAATAACATTTGTTTCAACAAATGATAAATGGATGAATAAATCTTTATTGGCTTCCATTGCATGTTTTTTTTTCCACATATGATTTAAAAGGCCTCCGTGCAATAACATGCGCTTCGCATGTTATTGCACGGAGGCCGCGCCTACATCGTATCATAGATCGTCCTTTGCAAGCACCTTGTAGGCACGGAAAACTCACTTGCCACACACGCAACTGCTCGCGGCCAGGCGTGGCGTGTGGACAGCGTACGTACACCTTGCACGGCCGTGCATGTGACGTGCGTCGACGTTCTTTCTCCCTGCTTTTGCCTCTTCCCCACAATTTAAGAAAAACGTGGCAGCTCCCCCAAAAACTAAAAACACGCACGGTGGATTGTGACCGAGGCGTAAGCAAGACATTTCACCCACACGACTCCCAGAGTCTCCCACGCATGATGCTGACCAACAACCCAAATCCAGTGCCCAGAATCAGCACTGTAGAGTCATTGCAAATTGCATACTTACAATTTCATGGCAAAATTTGGAAATAATTCCACACGTGACATACTGAGCTTGCACGCTTTGTTGTTTGATGACGTCTCACTCGTGTGCCAATATCAGTATCATATTTATGCCAGCAGATGGTATCAGACATCCAAGATGGACGTTCGCTTCCAAGGTATTCCAAGTGCCATGAGAGGCATGGTAACCACATTTCCCTACTAATGACGCAACATCAGAAGGATACTTTCGAAGGATCGAACAAGCCTTCAGGGTGGTAGATGACAACTCTACCACCTGAGCTGTGCTACCCCCTAATCCAATACTGCATGTACGCTGACACTAGTATTAATAGAGTATTCATTACTGATTTCAATCCATGTTCACTTATGTCCGGTAACTTCTTGTCTATGTTCTTTTTCTTCTTCTTTGAACACACCCTCGTTATTGGGGTGGATTTGTCACAGAAAGCTGCAGAAAGCAAAACATACGTGCAGTTAATCATTCAGCACTTACTGGGTTCAAAAGCCCTGGAAAAAAACCCGTCAACATTGGAGATTCTACTAGATTACAAAGGTACTGCATCTTCGCCTTCTGAGTGACGGAAGGATGGAACGAGAGCTCAAAAGGCGTCTGCATCACACAGTCCGTTGTAGTGAGGAGGGTCTGAGCCAAAAGGCAACGCCCTTTTCTTATTGTGGGCACTGGGACTGGGATGATGATAAGCATCCATCGTCTGTGCTGCTTATCTTCATTAGGGTCACGGGTATGCTGGAGCCTATCCCAGCTGACTTCAGGCGAGAGGTGGCGTACACCCTGGACTGGTCGCCAGCCAATCGCAGAGCACATATAGACAAACAACCGTTCATAATCACATTCATACCTATGGACAATTTAGAGTCTCCAATTTACAAAACATGCTGTTTTTGGGATGTGAGGGAGAAAACCGGAGTACCCGGATTAAACTCCACACAGAGATCCTCACCGGAGATCCAAAGTGCTAATTAGTGTTTTTTATATATTGCTTTTTACAGTGTACAGTATATTACTCCAGACAGGAAGAGGAATCACTCTGTGCATTGGTTTCACTACCTTGAACATTTGTTCCATAAAACAACATGGATGGTGTGAGCTCTTTTGGCAGTCATACTATCTCCTAGTCTTGGTGGGTGGAGGCCCTGCTTTTGCTTCCCTGGGGGTAAACCTTAGGGAAGACCCGGACACTCTGTTTCTCAATTGACCCGAAAACACCTCAGGAGGAATACCTGGGAGGAGCTGGAAGAAGCAGCTGGGTAGAGCGTACCATTTCAATTTCATTGATCATAATTTACAGATAAGGTTTCTTAGTTCATACTCACAAACAACAAGAAGACCTCGGTGTGAACCAGCAGCGGCGTTACTATCCGAGTAAGGATCCCCTGCTCAGGCTAACGAGACAATGCATTAGGACAAAGTGGCATCTGGTAGCAGTTAAAGTCATGTTTCTCTGCGTCCTGCAGACTGCCTTGTCAGGTTCACACGGAGACACGGAGCTAAGTGCCTGGAAGGAGGTCAACATGGGGGCTCACCGGTAGAGAGGCCAGGGAACAAACACTTGAGGTTTTGGGAGCATGGAAAGGTCGAAGAGCAGAGGATGTGGTGGTTGTTTAGAGGGAGTCCTACAACTTTGTCTCAGTGGACAATGCGGTGACGCCCTATTTGCTGATCCTGTTTCCTGTCATTTGCATTCACAGGGGTTCATCAGCGGCACTTGCACTGTATTTCCGCACAGTCAGACTTTTTGGGGTATTTTTGCAGCCTTGTGTTTGCACACCTGGCAGAATGGTGAAAGTTTGTCTTGGGTCATGTGTGTTTATCCAGACCGGCCCCAAGAGGTAACCCCGACATGCCGACGACCGGGAGGCCAAAGCTGCCTGGCAAAGTGGCCTCGCTGGAGACGAGCCACGCTGCCTTTCAGCAATCAGGCCTCACCGCCCGCTGTCCCGGGACCCCCGGGGGAGGTGTGTGTTTGCATGTGCGCTTGCATGTCGGGGTTGCATTTTGGCAGGGTCCTGCGGTGTTTTCAAAAGCTCAGCAGCCCTCTGGCAGCATTGCTCTATGTGATGCGAAAAAAATGCATACCACTAATGAAAGCCAGCAGTGTCCTTCCAAATTGAATGACAACGCAAAAGGCATTATGCAACCGAGACACCGTAAACATTGTCCCTTTGCAAATGATCCCTGTTTATTTTGTCTCGGTCGTGTTTTCAGTAGTTTTGAAACCGTTTGCAAACTGCCATAAAGACAGCAAGCTCCTTTTGAAAGCAATACTTCATTAACAATGAAGGCCTGCCTATTACTAATGATGCCAACTGTAATTCTCTGTTTTATCCACAGGGGACTTTCGGGGACTCAAAGAGACTGGAGCATCAATTAACAATCAATAAGTATAGTGGATGTAGGATGTGAGTCAACTCCTGAACTTTACATGGTAGCATAACTTGTTCTCTGTTGGAGCTGAACGTCCACTTCCTCTGATGCTCACTGGAAGGAGCTACTCGGCCACTGTGCTGCTATGTAACGCTATTAAATCATTGCTATCTAAAAAGGATCTCAGAGATTCTGCTTTGTCTTTGTTTTTGGTGTGATGCTGGTTTTTCCAACTCCATTTGTTCTGCGGGCAAGCTTTAAACTTGGTTGTGTTCCGCCTGCATGATTTCATGTATGGGTCAAGTTCATGCGGCGGCCGATAAGGAAATTGATTATTTGGTACTGCTGCAAAGACTTCTATGTGTCATATGTCTATGTCTATGACAGCCATCATCTTTGAAACAAAGGACTACATCTAACTTTCAAAGTGTATGTATAAATATTTAAAAACACTGCTTTGCTTTTTAGCTTAACCACGTAAAGACAGCCAAGGAGACTTTTCTATGTGAAGGCACCTTTCCCTTCCCCCCGTCATCCTGAGTGCAACCAAAGCATGCTTTTCCACCAGATCAAAAATGATCGCCTCGGCAACACCGAGAAGCCTCTCTGTGCTTCCAACGACGGAAGAGTGTTGCTGAAGTGCATTTTTCAGGGTAGGTCGGAAAACGCTGGCGACTGCCTTGCTGTAGTGGCTGATGCAAAGGTCCTTGTTCTGTTGCACACGAATGATGCCATTGACTGGGATGCTGTGTGTTGCACCCTCAGATCGTACCATTTCCCACACCGCCTGATTCAGACATTTTTTCAGCAAGGTTCCCGTCGTGTTGGTAAAAGGGAACGTACGCCCGTTCATTGTTGGCATAATCCCAACTTGTAGAAACAATGTCGAGCTCGGTGCTGCCGGCTGTCTTATTGTCTGGATTATTGAAGAGTCCTGTACAAATATAAAGAAAATAATACAATTACAAATAAAAACCTCACAAACCTCACATTAAACGTATTGAAGAGAAAACATGTTTTGCTACGGATAATGCACCCCGTTATTTACCGGTAGCTTCTACATCTTACAAATTTGCGTGGTAGTATGGAGCATATTTTGATGAGAATGTCACAGATGGAAAGAAATCTTTAGAAGTACATCTAAGGAGCACTTTTTCAATCAGATATGGCTCAGAGTTTAGAAAAATGTTTTTTACACGGGGTGAGAATAAAATTACCTGTTGGGTTAACTTCTGGGTAAATAAATACTGTATTACCTAAAGACTTCTGCTGCGTCATGCTGAATTGAATACGGGGATAAAAAACAGTCTCCTTTGCTCGATGAGGTTTTGGAAGATGCTAGAATGTCGTGAATCCAGCTGACGGATTTACGAGACATGCTGAACGTGGGGTGCAGCCTCTAAAAGCCCCTTTGTCCTGGGGACATGTTTTTAATAAATAACATTGCCTTCTCCTGCACCCCCATCATAAACCTCAACCTGGACGACTTTCTCTTTCAAGTCGTTCAAAACAAAGCACACCGCATGAAATGTCTGTGTCAAAAAAAGTGGACCGCTTTGGGCCCGATGGGTTAGACCGACCTTCCCTCCTTATGCATGTTCGCCATCTCCGTTTGTCTAAAAAGTCATATGCAGGAGACATTTGGACTCTGGATCGGATTCTTTCATGTATAATTGGTCCAAACAGAAAAGGTGTTTAGATAGGAACCATTTTTACTGCTTTAAGGCCGAAAATCCTGGGCTACTCACCGGAGGGATCACAGAGCATTTCAATGTCTAAAAATGACATACTACAGTAATGAAATAACAGACTATTTGGAGGGAGAGTATAGTACACTCTCGAGTTTGAACACTTACAGTATACTGGCGCTCCATACGGAAATCAACAAAAAATCAGCCCCCCGTGTTTACAGTAGGTTAAAGTGATGTTATTTTACTTTACACGACAAAAATCGTATCCAACTAAATCTATCTGCTTAAATGCCTGCAAGCGATGATAGAAATAAAACATATTCATTCTAAACCAAAATTACACCCAAAATGGATAGGTCAAAGTGTTTTCATATATGTATAATAGTTTAGACTAATTGAAGGATAATAAATCATTAAAACTACTACCAAACACACCAGGGGTCCCCCACAATGAAGTGTTAATACATTTCAGTTAATAATGTCAAAACGTTAGAAAGAAATCCATCCATCCATTTTCTTCCGCTTATCCGAGGTCGAGTCGCGGGGGCAGCAGCCTAGCAGGAGAGCCCAGACGTCCCTCTCCTCGGCCACTTCGTCCAGCTCTTCCCGGCGGATGCCGAGGCGTTCCCAGGCCAGCTGTTCACGTTCTGGTAAAACAAGCGTACTGGGTTAGTTCGGGTTGAAAAATGCTAGGAAAATAAATGTCAGACACATGAGTAACTCTTGGGGATTTTCATGTTATAAAAAAGTACTTACAAAAAAAACTTGCAGAGCGCTGCTTTTAAACCCTACACTTTCCCTCGTGCTGAGCTTCTGCTGGTGCATTTTAAAGCTGAAATAAGTAATACATTATTAAAATGTATTATGGTCTCAATAAATACAGCAGTCAAAGACAAGTGCAATACATGAAGAAACGTTAAAAGGATTTCTGTACTGCACATCTGTCTGCGCCAAAGTCTGCATGCTCCTTCAAGCTCAGATCATTTGTTTGACGATAGTCAAATGATCGGGGGCGTGCTGGGGGTGGGAGAATCTGTGAATAGACTCAATGCCTGACGTATTCGGCCAGTTTAGACCCAACGGACGCCACAGACAGATGGACAGGCGGAGGACCTATAAGATAACAATGACATTGCATGATTTAATTAATTTGAAATACAAAATAATGTTTTTATTTTTGACCAAATAGCTACATACAGACAGGCCAGGCAGATGCGGGGTTCAGAGAGACAAAGGATGGGGGTGGGAGGTAGAGAGGGGGCATCGCTCACACGCATGCGCACACGCGCACACATCCCCTGCAGTCTTAGAGAAGCTAAGGATGTTTGTGAATTATCCATCCATCCATTTTCCTCCGCTTATTTGGGTCCGGGTCGCGGGGGCAGCAGCTTTAGTAGGGAAGTCCAGACTTCCCGGTCCCCAGCGACCTCTTCCAGCTCCATCGGGAGGACGCCAAGGCCTTCCCAGGCCAGCTGTGAGACCTAGTCCCTCCAGCGTGTCCTAGGTCTTCCCCAGGGCCTTCTCCCGACTGGGCATGCCCGAAACACCTCACCAGGGAGGCGCCCGGGAGGCATCCGGACTAGATGCCCGAGCCACCTCAACTGGCTCCTCTCGATGTGAAGGAGCAGCGGCTCTACTCTGAGCTCCTCCCGGATGGCCGAGCTCCTCACCCTATCTCTTAGGGTGAGTCCAGCCACCCTACGAAGGAAACTCATTTCCGCCGCTTGTATCCGCGATCTCNCCAGGTCGCCTGTACCCACGGGTGAAGGCCTGGCCACCAGGCACTCGCCTGCAAGCCCCTCCCCCAGGCCTGGCTCCAGGGCAAGGCCCCGGTATTCCACATCTGGGCGAGGTGCGGTCACTCCTCTTCTTTTTCTTCATAGGTGTCTTCTGAATCACTCTTAGTCTGGCCCGTCATCTATAATAACGTATTATTAACGTAATATTATGCTAAATATAATTAGCATAATATATAACTCATTTAGATTATTTTAATTAACTCATTAACTGCCAGCCATTTTCTGAGCAGAGAGCTCCATAGTGCCAGAGTTTTTGGGCATTTTTGCCAAACTTTCAAGACCCACAGAATATTGAGCTTTAGGACTACATAAACATTGAACACATCTAAAGAAACTTTAGACTCACTTCTTTCATCAGAAAAAAAAGTTTGCTTCTAGCCTTTATGGTTCTTTAGAAATGGGCAATAGAACATGGGGAAGTTTCAGCGAAAACACCTGGTTTTGACCAAAACAATGAGAAAACAAGCTTTTTCTGCAGAGAAGCAAATTCAAGCAGATTGGTGACCTACGTCCATATTTTTAGTTTTAGTGACACCTCAAACATCTGACCAGTTGTTTACTTCCATGAAACAACCAAAATAACTTGGAAAAAAGGCTTTTGATGGCAAAATAACCTTTATTCACTGATTTAGAACACAGCAAACAAAACGAACATATCCATTTGCAAATGTTTGCGTGAATAAACTATATACAGTTGAGTGTGTGTCAACTATTTACAGAGCGTGCATGCGTCTATGTACGCACGAGTGCTTCTTTTTAGTGTGGTAGATTGTGGGCATTCTGTGTAGCATTCTCCTGCATGCAGAGGGACATGGCAGGACCTGCACCACATTTTGGTTTCACTTCTTCGACCCCTCCGTGACAGTGCCAGTCACCTTCATGTCAACCAGAATCTTCCCCACCATGTCTGCTTGACGCACAACCGCTGGCTCCGATGCGGCACCAAACAGCTCAACAATGCTAAACACAGCGTTGTTGCAAGGGTTGTTATTGTCAACACTTTCTGTTGACGGCCTTCACTTCCAGTAGTATGGCGTCACGTATTTATGAGGTCACGTGGTTAGCAACAAGATGGCGCTGTTGCTTGATTTGTGAATTATTCAAATAAATATTTTCCATTCCATTCCATTTTCTTCCGCTTGTCCGGGTCCGGGTCGCGGGGGCAGCAGTCTCAGTAGGAAAGTCCAGACTTCCCAGTCTCCGGCGACCTCATCCAGCTCCACCGGGAGGACACCAAGGCGTTCCCAGGCCAGCTGTGAGACATAGTCCCTCCATTGTGTACTAGGTCTTCCCCGGGGAATTTTCACGGCTGGGCATGCCCGAAACACCACACCAGGGAGGCACCTAGGAGGCATCCGGACTAGATGTCCGTGCCACCTTAACTGGCTCCTCTCGATGTGAAGGAGCAGCGACTCTACTCTGAGCCCCTCCCGGATGGCTGAGCTCCGCACCCTATCTCTTAGGGTGAGTCCAGCCACCCTACATAGAAAATTCATTTCCGCCACTTGCATCCGCGATCTCGTTCTTTCGGTCATGACCCATAACTCATGACCATAGGTGAGGGTGGGAACATAGATCGATCTGTAAACTGAGAGCTTTGCCTTCCGGCTCAGCTCTCTCTTCACCACGACGGTCCGGTACAGCGACCGCATTACTGCAGATGCTGCACCGATCCGTCTGTCGATCTCACGCTCCAACCTTCCCTCACTCGTGAACAAGAACCCGAGATACTTGAACTCCTCCACCTGAGGCAAGACCTCACTCCCAACCCGGAGGGTACAGTCCACCCGTTTCCGACTGAGAACCATGGCCTCGGATTTGGAGGTGCTGAGTCTCATCCCAGAAGCTTCACACTCAGCTGCAAACCGCTCCAGTAAACGCTGAAGGTCACAGCCTGATGAGGCCATAAGGACCACATCGTCTGCAAATAGCAGAGACGAGATCCTAAGGTCACCAAGCTGGACTCCCTCAACACCTTGACTGCGCCTAGAAATTCTGTCCATGAAGATTATGAACAGAATCGGTGACAAAGGGCAGCCTTGGCGGAGGCCAACGTTCACCGGAAACAAGCTCGACTTACTGCTGGCAATGCGAACCAGGCTCCTGCTTCGATTGTACAAGGACCGAATGGCACGTAGAAGCGGACCATCAATCCCGTACTCCCGGAGCACCCCCCACAGGACACCACGAGGGACACGGTCGAATGCCTTTTCCAGGTCTACAAAGCACATGTAGACTGGTTGGGCAAACTCCCACATACCCTCGAGTACCCTTGCAAGGGTGTAGAGCTGGTCCAGTGTTCCGCGACCGGGACGAAAACCACATTGCAGCTCCTCTAACCGAGGTTCGACTAACGGTCGTACCCTTCTCTCCAGCACCCTGGAGTAGACTTTCCCAGGAAGGCTGAGGAGTGTGATCCCCCTATAGTTGGAACACACCCTCCGGTCACCCTTTTTAAAAATGGGGACCACCACCCCGGTCTGCCAGTCCAGAGGTACTGTTCCTGACTTCCATGCAATGTTGTAGAGGCGTGTCAACCAACACAGTCCTCCAACATCCAGAGCCTTGAGAAATTCTGAGCGGAACTCGTCTACCCCCGGAGCCTTGCCACTGGGGAGTGATTTGACTACCCCAATTACCTCAGCCACGGTGATAGAACTGTCCACGTACATATCCTCAGACTCTGCTTCCTCTGCAGAAGACATGTTAGTGGGATTGAGAAGGGCCTCAAAGTATTCCTTCCACCGACCGACTATATCCTCAGTCGAGCAAGCCCCCGTCCGCACTGTAAACAGTGTGAACTGAGGACTGCTTCCCCTTTCTTAGGTGTCGGACGGTTTACCAGAACTTCTTCGAGGCTGACCAAAAGTCGTGCTTGATAGCCTCACCGAACTCCTCCCACATCCGAGTTTCTGCCTCAACCACCTGCCGGTACCTGTCAGCCATCCATGCTTGATATGCTTCTTCTTCAGCTTGACGGCAGCCCTAACCCCAGGTGTCCACCATCGGGTTCGGGTCTTTTCGCCACGACTGGCACCAACCATCTTGTGGGTGCAAATACTGGCTGCCTCAGCAATGGAGGAACGGAATACGGCCCATTCGGACTCAATATCCCGGTCCTCCCTAGAGATACAGGCGAAGCTCTGCCGGAGATGAGAGTTGAAGACGCGACAAACGGAAGACCCTTCCAGACGTTCCCAGCACACCCTCACTACGTGTTTGGGTTTACCAGGTCTGCTCAGCATCCTTCCCCGCCATCTAATCCAACTCATCACCAGGATCAGTTGACAGCTCAGCCTCTCTCTTCACCCGCGTGTCTAGAACATGCGGACGCAGGTCTGATGATCATAGACCTGCGACCTGTGGTGTCCTGGTGCCAACTGCATTAATGAACATCCTTATGTTAGAACTGGATGGATTGACTGGCCAGCTAGTCCAGGGTGTACCCCGCCTCTCACCCAAAGTCTGCTGGGATAGGCTCCAGCATCCCCGCGACCCTAATGAGGATAAGCGGTATAGAAAATGAATGAATGAATGAATGTTAGAACATGGTGTTTGTTATGGACAAACTGTGATTTGCACACAAGTCCAGCAACAACACACCACACAGGTTCCGATCAGGGAGATCGTTCCTCCCAACCACACCCCTCCAAATCACACTGTCCTTGCCCACATGGGCGTTGAAGTCTCCCAGTAGAACTATGGAATCACCAGCTGGGGTGCTCTCCGGCGGCCGTCTGATAGACTCTAAGAAGGCTGGGTACTCTGAACTGCCGTTCGGCGCGTACGCACAAACCACAGTCAGGACCCTGTCCCCAGCTCGAAGGCGTAGGGAAATAACCCTTTCGTTCACCGAGGATGACTCCAACACAGAGGCACCAAGCCAGGGGGCTAATAATAGGCCCACCACAGCTCGCCGCCTCTCCCCTCCAACTCCAGAGTAGAACATGGTCCAGCCCCTCTCAAGGAATTTGGTTCCAGAGCGCAAACTGTGGGTTGAGGTGAGTCCAACTATATCTAGTCGGAATGTCTCAGCCTCTTCCACAAGCTCAGGCTCCTTCCCCACCAGAGAAGTGACATTCCATGTCCCAAGAACCAGATTTGACCGCCGAAGACCAGGTCGCCCGGACACCCGCCCTCGACCACTGCCCAAATCTCATGGCGCCGGACCCTTATGCTTGTCCCTGCAGGTGGTTGATCTGCGGGGGGGGGTGGGGGAGCTCCCATGTTGCTTCTTCAGGCAGGGCCCGTCTAGGTCCCACGGGCGAAGGCCCGGCCACCAGGCGCTCGCCTGCGAGCCCCTCCCCTAGGCCTGGCTCCATATATTTTTATATTTTTAATTAGTACAATTTCAATTTATAATAAAAGTACTCATTCATCATTCATTAACTTTCAGTGCTGTTACCAATGCTTACGGCCTTCACTTTCGGTAGTATGTCGTCGCATGCCTTACAACAAGAAAGCGCTGTTGTGTGGTTTATGCAATATTCAAAAATCTATTTTTAATTAGTGCAATATATAATTATATTTAAATAAAAATAAAATATTTATTAATCATTCATTAACTTCCAGCGCTGTAACCAATACTACTTCCGGTAGTATGGCGGTGAGGTCACCTGGTTATGACGTCACCAGGTTAGCCACACCTGTGACCTGTGACTAATTCAATTAGACACATCAATCAATCCAAGTGAATTCTTACAGGAACCCGACTATGTACCTCTCGATCATAAATTTGTGGAATTGAATATGGTTATTAAATAGCTCTTCAAAGCATTAAAAAATATTAAAACAAAGTATTGCTGAATGTACTTTTTTATTACACGTAATGACCAACAATATTGTTTGGCTTTTGTAACAAACCTCTGTGAGTCAGTTCCCTCACAAAAATAACAGTCCATCCAGCAAAAGATACAATTTAAAAATTTGTAAATATTGTAGCGATGGGATTATTTTGTTGATCCGAGCTGCTGTTTCATGTGTGGGCTATAGAGGGTAGTGGAAGAGGTGTAACGGTTCACATGAATGTATTGAACTGTTTCGGTTTGGTCCACTTGCGTACCACTTCGGTTATATTTTATCCAAATCCACTTCATTTGTACAGCACATTTAAAAACAACAAAGTTGACCAAAATGCTTCACGGCATAGATAAAATAGAGTATATAAAATAACAATAAATATAAAACAAATGGTAATATAAAAAAACAAGACAAATAAAACAAAATTACGATGACTATCAGTTTGTGTTAAAAGCCAAGGAGTAAAGATACGTTTTTAAACGCGTCTTAAAAACCGGCAAATTTGGTGCAAGCCTAACATGTAGCGGCATTTTGTTCCATAAGGCAGGACCTCTGACCGAAAAGGCCCGGTCCCCCCGGCTCTTAAGTCTGCTCTTTGGCACTTTCAATACAAGCTGGTCTGCAGATCTGAGAGATCTGGAAGGAGTATAAAGCGATAAAAGCGCTGAAATATAAGAAGGAGCTAGACCGTTAAGAACTTTAAAAACAGAAGGAGCTAGACCGTTAAGAACTTTAAAAACAAACAATAAAACCTTAAAATCAACCCTAAACTTGACTGGAGGCCAATGTAAAGATGCTAAAACCGGAGTAATGTGTTCCCTCTTTCTAGTGTTGGTTAAAAGACGTGCCGCAGCATTTTGCAGAAGCTGAAGGCGGGACAGAGTGGCTGAGGAGACTCCAGAGTAAAGCGCGTTGCAATAATCCAGCCGGGAAGTAATGAAGGCGTGGATCAGGGTTTCAAAATTAGACGATGACACGAAGGTCTTAACTTTGGCTAAAAGACGCAAATGATAAAAGCCAGTTTTAACCACATGATTTATCTGTTTATCCAATTTAAAATCAGAGTCCATTTTTACACCTAGGTTCGACACTAAAGGCCTGGCAAAGTTTCTGAAAGGGCCCAGGTCAGGGGGTAAGACTGAGGAACTACTGAAATTAAAAACAATAACTTCAGTCTTGCTTTCAATAAATTGCAAAAAAATGTAGTGCAAGCCAGGCTTTGATGTCGTTAAAACACTCTAAAAGCATGTTAAAAGAACTGCTGTCATTCCTTTTAAGCGGGACATAAAGCTGAGAGAGTCATCGGCATAAAGGTGAAGGTACACACCATGCTTTCTTAAGATCGAGCCAAGGGGGAGAAGGTACAGGGAGAATAACATAGGACCAAGAATGGAGCCTTGTGGCACACCACATGTTAAAGGTGCAGCGGGGGAACTAGAGCCTCCAAGGCTGACACCGAAACTCCTCCCTGATAAATAAGATTTAAACCATTTTAAAACCGTTCCCTTGAGGCCCACAGAAAGCTCTAATCGGGACATCAATATGTTATGGTCAATAGTCAAAAGCTGCCGATAAGTCTAAAAGCAATAAGAGAGCACGGTCGCCAGAGTCAGTTATAGAAAGTAAGTCATTAAAAACCTTTAAAAGTGCTGATTCAGTACTGTGCAATGCCTTAAAACCAGATTGAAGTACTTCTGTAATTCCAAGAGTTTGAAGGAATGTCTGAAGTTGCATCACAGCAGCTTTCTCAAGAATTTTGGACATAAATGGTAATTTAGAAATAGGTCTGTAATTAGCTGGCTCTGAGGGGTCCAGACTGGATTTTTTCCAAAAGTGGTCGGACTTTGGCAGATTTAAAAGCAAGCGGAACCACACCAGAGAGCAGGCTGCTATTGACAATAGCCAAAATAGAGAAGCCGATTGAAAACGAATTTTTTAAATCAAACACAATGTCTTTCAGGGTTTCTAATGACAGTTGATAAAGTTGATAAAATTTATCAAAGTTGATAAAAGTGGCAGTGGACGGTACGAGTACAGATGGGTCATAGGAGGATGAAGGGATGTTAGCTCTAATTTTGTCAATCTTGTTGACAAAGAACAGAACAAAGAACTGATCACAGAGCCCAGGGGGAGGGTAAAATGGTGGATTGAGAGGGATGCAGAACTGAGGCAACCGTGTCAAATAAAACTCGAGGTTTATGGGAATTTTTTAAAATTATGTCTGAGAGATATTTACATTTTTCACACTTGATCACCAGTTGATAATTTCGCCAGCTGTTTTTTAAAATGTCAAATGTGTGACCCTGAATATGAGCAGGGCCGGACACGGCCTGGACAAAATAAAAAGCATCAATAATTTGTAGAAACCCCTCTGACAGAGGCAGGGAGGGGCAGCACACATGTATATTAAAATCTCCTGTTAGCAAAATCTTATCATATTTAATGGAGACTTCTGCGAGGAAGTCTGAAAATTCATTTAAAAAGTCTTTGCTGTATTTGGGTGGGCGATAAATAACAGCAAACAAAACCGGCTGAACATGTCCCACTTCAAACACACAATGCTCAAAAGATAATGTTGCGGATGGAAGGATTTGTTTACAATAAAAAGAGTTTTTAAAAACAACCGCGAGGCCCCCACCGCGTCCTGTGTTCCTTGGAACGTTGAGGAAAGAGCAGTCAGGGGGTGCAAGTTCAGAAAAGGCGCTCAGCTCACCAACATTAAGCCATGTTTCCGTGAGAAAAAGGAAATCCAGGTCATGCGAGCATAATAGATGCATTAGAATAAAAGTTTTGTTCACCAGCGATCTGGCGTTGAGTAGCGCCATTTTTGTAGTCCGTGGAGGGAGAGATGACAGGGCCCGCGCCAGCGGCCAAATGTAGGTGTGATTCACGGCCGCTCCGCAGCGCCAAGGAGGGTGTCGCCAAGGGATCCAGGGCTCCACAGACGATCCATCGACAGGCACGAGCCACCCACCGGAGGGGGCCAGAGAGCGCCAGTGAGGGAGAGGTCGAGTTGTTCCATCGAGGACCAGGCCACCACAGCAGGGCGGCATCATCCGGCTGGAAGCGACGATGGCCTTCAGCTTCACCTGTCGCCCAGCATGCCTACCCCGGCATCTCCCACGCCTCCTTCCGGTAGAAGCGCTGGGGAAGCGAAGAAGGTGGGCCGGGACACCCGCAAGTACCGGAGGCGGGCCACCCGCCTCAAAAATCCGTATATTTTTACAGGCGCAACCGATGTTTAGCAATGATAGATGATTGTACACTAAGAGAGAGTCAAAGGCAGCAATCATCAGTAGAATCAACAGGAGATGAGACCATAGCCAGCGGCAAGCCACACACACTGGCGCCATCTTACCCAAGTAGATGGCCGTAAATGCCATTTTTCTCATTACATTTATCACTAGAGTGATCTAAGCGCTCCGTTCGGAACCAAAGTCCTGAGCGAGTGTCCGCATGGACATCTCTAAGTGTCGGACCCTACTGACTGATGGGGAGGAAAGCTAGCAGCTCAATCAATCAATGCCAGGGAGAAGGCTAAGCTGGAAGACCCTCCCATCTTACAAAAAAAAAAATGCAAGACTATTTTATTATTATTTTTCTATTTAAAAATGTCTGAGATATTTCAAAAACCACAAAATTAACCGAACCGAGCACAAACTGAACTGAACTGAAATGACACCACTAGGCAGTGGTGTTAAGTGGAGTCAAGTGCGTAGGTGGAGTCTGCTTGAGGAAAAAAAAAAAAAAAAGTGCTAAAAAGAGTGCTCTGTGTTGACATGCAAATACATGGCCAACTGAATTACAGCCATCCTGACGGGGAATTATTCACCTGCCATTACAACACGTTTAGGGTAAGATCATTTGACATGCTTATCATTACATTTGTGTTGTGATTTAGAATATACCAACTCTCTTCAACGCAATACTGTAGCAATTTAATCCTTAGTAACAAGCAGCGGTTAGAGCGACACTTCCCGCGCGAGCTCCCGGAACCATGGACCAGCAGCCTGGGCACAGTGAGAGGAAAAATATCCAAACAACCAGCGTCCAACGTGAAAGCAACTTCACCACCGTACCCCGGTGACATGTCTGCACGGTGGTGTTTCCTTTTCTCCTTCATTCGAGCAGCAACCATCTTTCAGGCACATTTACCACACCTACCATGATGGATTGTGACTGGATCGGGCCGATCTCGCGGCCGAAGCTAATATTTTCCAATCTTCAAAATACAGTGGATCAGCAGCCGATCTTGATCTTGAGATTATATGGTTATACAGTACGTATGTAATCAGCAAGTGGTGTGGATTACGTAGTTGCGGCTTGGGAGAAATGCCTTCTCAGATTCATCTGATTTACTAGTGAGCAGGTGTTTATATTTTATACTGTCAAATGTGTTCAATAAGTGTGTGAGGCATATTTAAGTTTTAAACCTGGTCTGTGCATCTAGCATTTAGCTTGTTAGCTTTCGTCGCGAGAGAACAATGGCAATTGAAGAGAGAAGTGAAGGTTTTAATCTAATAGTTACTTTTATTGCAAAAAACTGTTCTGAAATTGCAGGAGAACACCAATGTCAAGCTACCAGGAGGGTTTGGAAAGGTAGAATCAAGCCGTGGGAAATTGCCAGTAGGCTCAGAACAGAACTTTAGCAAAAAGTGGAGTTTTACAGTACAGAAGTTGCTTCAGTCCGTATAGTTATTACACAGTATTTGTTGTTTTGTCACATCCATCCACCCATCCAATTCCTTCCGCTTATCCGAGGTCGGGTCACAGGGGCAGCGGCCTAAACAGGAAGCCCAGACTTCCCTTTCCCTGGCCACTTTGTCCAGCGCTTCCAGGACAGTGGAGAGACATAGTCTCTCCAACGCGTCCTGGGTCTTCCCCAAGGCGTCCTACAGGTCGGGCGCGCCCTGAACACCTCCCCGGGGAGGCGTCCGGGAGGACTCCAGATGCCCAGTTCACCTCATCTGGCTCTTTTCAATGTGGAGGAGCAGCGGTTCTATTCCGAGTCGCCCCTGAATAACAGTGCTTCTCACCCTACAGTATCTCCAAGAGAGATCCCAACCGCCCTCATTATTCAAATAAAAGCAGCAAGCAACATTGAATGAGCCCTCACCCCTCATGTAACACAAGTAAATCAACCTTTTTCAATGAGATTTGCAACAAGAAGTGTTTCAATGTAAGCGGTATGTTAAAAAAAAATTAATTTAGCCATAACTTTTTCAGCCCTTCCGATTGCAGCTGTGTTGTATTCTGGAAGCGACCTTGCATTGCTTCAGGGTGTCATCCTCATCAAACGCACATACTACTGTATGATCAGGAACTATTCATGTTTACATTTGTAGCTAATAGTCACACTGACCATTAAAAGTTTGTCACCATGCCCCCCCCATATCTAAGGCTTTAGAACTTGTTATTGTCCAGCGATCTGGTATCCATGAATTGGATTTTGGTTCATTGGTCAGAGCCCACTAACTGACATTTGGTAAAAATGGTGGCAGGTGCCAATCTTTACAAAACATTAAGGGGTTGCTTTTGAGTGAGTTTTGAAGGTTTTGTGTTTGTGACCCTTAAAATACCAAATTTTTCACTGGGCCCCCCGAAAATGCAAAATGAAGTGAATCTATTGTAAATAATGAAAATACAGCTAGATTTGCAGTAATTGTCAGGTGTTTTCTGTTATGTACGTGTAATTTGATTTCAGTAAGACTAAAACTGAAGGTGAAGGCTTATCAGAGGCTAGCAAACTCCAGAGCGAGCCAGCCATGAATGTTCCTCTTTCAGTGGCCTTTTGATAATGGTGTTTTTGGCCGGCGACCAGCGGCGCTGCACCTACAGTATGCATAAGTCAAATATTTTTCTTGTTCAAAAATACACGGCTATATCGAGAAGGGAGCGGGGCAAAGATGATTTAATAGACACGCCACAGAGCGTTGCTCAAGGTGCCAAAAGTCCTGCAAGTTCGGTGGTCTTCTTGCCAGGGATCAGACAGCCAACGGAGGTCGTTCAGGAGAGCAGCAAATGCCCGATTCAACTAAATGTTAAGCACATGGAAGCTTCTGGATGGCAAGCACATTTCATTTTGTTTTTATGATGGATTTATAGTTTTTCTGGATGAGAAAGACGCAACATCATCAACATGAAAAAAAAAAACACTTTTCTGAAGGATATTCTTACGTTTATGAAGTTACAAATTAAAAAATACAACTTTAGAGTCCGTCCAACACAAATATTTGCTGTACAGACAGCCGTGCCATTTTTTAAATAATACAAGACTCTAAAGTTAACACTTTTTGCTTTCAGAAGCATATTTCCAAAGAACTGTTTCATTGAAAATAGTGCGCAGGACGATTTCATCTTTGAAATCAGTTTCCTTTCTAATCCTTCTTTGCAGGATTTGAGAGCCTTTTATAAAAAGCGTACACATCACACTTCATTTATCAACGTTAACGTCAACTGTCACCGAGCTAAGAATAATATTTGTCTTTGGTTTATTTTCCTCTGTGTCAAGACATTTGATGAAAGGAGCAGTTTTTGTGTTGTTCCTGTGGATGGCCAGCAACAGGAATAGATGTTTCCAGAAGGCTCGCCTAAATTTACGCCAAGAGGCAAATGAATCACAGTGAGCAGACTTGATGGGTTTTCACTTCCATTTAAATTACTAAAATAATCTCAGGGCACACACTGAATGTTTTACACAGAAATGAAATATATATATAAAACCATCCATTTTCTATGCCGCATATCCTCATTAGGGTTGCAGGTTTGCTGGAGCCTATCCAAGCTGACTTTGGGCAAGAGGCGGGGTACACCCTGGACTGGTGGCCAGCCAATCCCAGTGCAGAAAAACAATCATTCACACCCACATTCATACCTGAACAATATAGAGTCGCCAATTAACCTAACATGCATGTTTTTGGGAAATGTAATTCAATTCAATTAAACTTATTTGTACAGCACCAAATCACAAAAGCAGTCATCTCATGGCACAGAGGAGAGGTCATACAGTAGAACCTTGTCTTTGTATGCCAGGGGTCACCAATGTGTCTTCTTGTGAGAGCTACTTTTAAACATGAAAATGGCCAAGGTCTACTCATCTCTCCAACACTTAGTTTCTTATTTCAACCCAAACAAACCGATTATGCTTGTTTTACCAGAGCATTAACAAAATGCTGGTATCGCATTTTGTATTTCAGAATGGATTTCTTTTTAGGGTTCCCACATTAAGTGAAAACCCAAATGAAAAGCAGGCTTGCGGGCACCTCATGTGGCCGCGGAGGGCTATTTAGTGCCCGCGGGCACCGCGTTGGTGAACCCTCTTTTGTTCATGCAGGAAACTCATTTCAATTTGCCAAATAAGTACATCTCATTGGATACCCGAGTATTGCGCAAACCAAACATCATGACTGCCCAAAATATGTTGACTTTGTTTCTGTAATTGGCCACACTGGTGAGGAATAAACAGCATCTTCTGAACGCTACAACTGCAACTGTGAAGGGGACGTCTTGGTGTGCATCAACCATTAACGTCTTACAGAAACACAAACTTTAAAAGCAATGCACTGGATAAACAAGTCCTACAAATACAATGATATTGTAAATCTTAACCTTTTTTTGCATAACTCACACTACTCAACATAATCAACTTAAGTGTATGAAAAGTTTTTAAGAGAAATGACTCAAAGCTGGCTCTTATGGCAGCTACAATTTGTGTACCACAAGCACCACGGTGGCTGAATGGGTAGCATGTTGGCCTCACAGTCAGGAGGTTCTGGGTTCAAATCTCCGTTGGGCATCTCTGTGTGGAGTTTGCATGTTCTCCCCGTGCGTGTGTGGGTTTTCTCCGGGTACTCCGGTTTCCTCCCACATTCCAAAAACATGCACGTTAGCTTCATTGGGGACTCTAAATTCTCCACAGGTATGAGTGTGAATATTTGTTTGTCTTTGTTTGTATATATGTGCCCTGCGATTGACTGGAGACCAGTCCAGGGTGTACCCCGCCTCCCGCCCAGAGTCAGCTGGGATAGGCTCCAGCATCCCCGCGACCCTAATGAGGATAAGCGGCATAGAAAATGAATGATGAATGAGTGAAAGTATGCACCTTAGCGCTCAATAAGGTCATCAGTTCTTGTCTTTATACCCACATAGTATCAGCATTTGGGAGCAAATATGAGGTGTAAGAAAAAGGTAAAGATACAAAAATATAGTATCTAGTCATATCATTGCAACGTGAAAGAAAGAAGATGCAATCAAGGATTGTCAAAAAGAGCGGGACAAATTGCCACTTATTTACTTTGCAGATAAAAACTTATTTTAGACTTTATTGATCTACAAGTGAAATCGATTTGAGCTACTGTAACCATTGTAGAAGAAAAAGACACTCTTAAATTTAAAAATGCAATGCAATATGAATAAAATTATATATTACATTACTGCAGTTCTTGTTGCGGGGTCTTTTGTGACCTCTTGGATGAGTTGTTGCTATGCCAGTGGGGTAATTTTTGTTGGCCAGCCACTACAGATAATGTCTCTCATTGTGGTTGGCTGGAGTACCAAACCTTTAGAAATGGCTATATATCTTTTTCCACACTGACAGATCTAAAAAAAATTTCAGTTAATTTACATTTTAATGGGGGGTGGGGGGCCATCACTTTTTTCATACAGGCCTATGAAAGATTTTGTTCTCTTTTGTTGATAATAAAAGTTTCATTTAAAAACGCATTTGTGTTCAATTCTGTTGTCATTGACTAATACAGTAAAGTTGTTTGTTAGCTGGGATAGGCTCCAGATTACCTTCCCAACCCTACTGAGGATAAGCGGCATAGAAAATGTATGGATAAATGCTTATCTCCAACATTTAAGACGTATTTGTATTTAGGAAGTCGTAACCCTCCGCAACTTCGTATTTTAATGGGCAGGATTACATGAATGATCCGAATATCCGTTCGCACCTATTTGGATGGAATGACGGGCGGAAAGGTACGAGCGCAACGACCGCCAGAAAAAGTCTCTTTTCATTTCAGTCACACAAAACCTTAAAAACGGAGCTATGATTCCAGCACCACATCCTATTCCTTGCTTCAGCAAGATGAGAAAAAGTTGACACTAATTACAGCCAGAAATCCGAAAGCTTAGACGTGAGTGACTTTGCAGCATTACGTTAACAGTAACAATTTGACAAGGGCTCGTTAGACTGCCTCGTCTCAAGGCAAACAGCTCGGGGGAATTCGCTAGGAGTTTCTTCTGGGCTGAGAGTCGGATGATCACAGATGCTGAGTGTTCAAAGTGACTCATCGCACTTCTGGCAAACTCATTTTATTTATTCTCTTTACTGTCAACGACAGCTGCGATATAAACTATCACTAATCCCGATAAGGACACATACGACTCCACGCCTCCTGAAGGCGTGCATTGCCAAAGGAGGGAGATGCCTCGCTAGAAACATGACTTTTTTCTACCCGAGCAGCCGGGCCTATGTGGGGTTTCCACTCAGCAACCATGGCTCTGCTCACTGCTGATGAAAGAAACAAGAGGCCCATTACATCGAACGACTCATCGGCTCATTTGTGTAATCTGGAACAGGCTGCTGGTCTGTCACAACCATCCAAGACTCTAATTGGAATGGGACTGCTGAGGTTTCCAGAAGTCCTCATTTGCAGCACGCTGTACAGTCCAGTTTGGTTTGCTTGGGTAGAGTTTGCGTCAGGGTTCCACCAAATACCGTGACACCCAATGAAAGGGTTATTGTGGCACTTGGGGTTGGACCATGTAAAATGGATGTCAAAAGGTGTAATTGTGGAGCCCCATATGGACTGTGGTCCCAATGCTTTGTAAGTAATACATGTAAAACTGACAAAAGTCCTGTCCGTGCCCCTGCCACGACTTTACAGTGCGTGTTTAGTGGAACAAATTCGCCATATGGGTCAACCTATAGAATTTAATAACAGAGTGTTATGTGTGTGGTGGATACTGTTAATTGACTGGTCCGATGTTGAGGTAGCGTTTTCAAACATGACAATTCCAAATGTTGACAGCTTGACTTTAAACTCCCGTCCAGGGCATGTGTCTTCCAGCGTTGAACTGCACAATGCTTGCTGGTTATCTAATGACCATCATACTGTATATTATGATGTGTATATTATGATTGTGATTATGTGATTATGATTACACAATACACATTTTCATTGTGCTTCACATAAAATGTCTCAGATGACTCCCCACCTGCTTCCACACTTCACAGATTGATATATTATGCGGTTTCACCACATCCTCGTGTCAGTGTTCATAAAATTCCATGTACAGCAGAGGGCATCCACTTTTGATGTTGTGTAGTGCATCTCCACTACTCCTGTTTTGTGTTTTGCCGGTCTCCTGAATCGGGATCATGGATCATGGGACATATGATTGCGATCCACCAGTTGCTTGATTTGCTTGCAATGGAGGACGGACAGTGTAGGCAAATTGTGATCTTTGATCCAAGCATGAAGCCCTCACTCGGCTGATTTTTCTGCATTGTGTCTCACCAGAATGTGGAGGGCCATCCGCTCTGGAAGTAATTTTGGGCTTTTGTGTTTAAGTCCATTGTCTTTGCGGACGCTGGAAAGGACTCAAGGCTTCTGTGCTGGCAGCACGTTGTGTTTCTTTGCCACTTCAATGGCCCATGCTATGCCTTGGTGCCTTCTTCTCCGGCTTATAGGAGGCAGGCTCCCTCATGTAGAAACTCATTGCCTGTTGGGTGATGTCCTACAAAGATTTCTGGGTGACTTTCATCTTCGTTGACGCCAAAGAACATTACTCAGCAGCAATTACTGCAGCGCTTGACAAGGCTCTCTGCGCTCCACGACCATTGCTCATTCAGAACGCAGAGGTGTTTGGTGATTGACTAACGTTGCACTTTTCGAAAAAAGGCACAATTACAGCTTGTGAACTTGGCTTTGTTGACCGTGTCGTCTTGGCAGGCTGAAACTGCACACCAGCTAAGTTCATGATTGTCACCAAGGCAATCACAGACACCCCATTAGTATTTAGAGTAAGACCCGTGAAGGGCATCCGTCATATCCACTCCCCAGTGACTTGTGACCTCCTCTTGGGGTAGGCAGTATGCTACAGACACATCAGCGCATTTTAAGACATCACACACCTCAGTGCCGCCTATACACACGTGGAACCAGTCACTGCGCTCAAGACTGGTTGGTCTTAAGTCAAATGCGGAGGCTTTGAATGGAGGATCTGTTTACAGGCAGAAGAAGGACAGACTATTGGGTTGCCAGATCTGGAAAGCATTGATGTTCAGGTTCCGCCCTTTGTCACATGAAACTGTGGATGGTATGATAAGCAGCAGATGATTCACTGAACGGATAATAAAAGCGCACTGACAGGCTACAAGGGGGTGCAGATCTTTGAAGAACTGAATACAGCTCTTGCATGGTACAGATCGTTACCACCTCCAATTTTATTTTGCAATTTGCATCCAATTGAGAAAGTGTAGATGGTGATAGGGATATTACAATCTGCATTTTTGGCATCCAATTTTTAAAAAAAATCCTTTTACATATCCTTGAGATTATTAAATAGCTCTTCAAAGCATTACAAATAATACAATCAAAGTATTGCATGATTGACAATATTGCTTGGCTTTTGAAACAAACCTTGGAGTCAGGTCCCTCATTAAAATAAAATTCCATCCAATAAAAGATAAAATTGAAAAAATCCATTTATCCATCCGTAGTATTCCATCGTGGACATGCCTGCAAGGAGGTGGCGCGTTTTCTCCTTCATCTGGGTGGCGGAAATTGAGTGGCAACCAGCATTTACACCTACCACACCTACCATGGTGGAGTTTGGCCCAGATTTACGGCAACAGGATCGACCCGATCTCTCTTTTCCGATCTTCAAAATACAGCTGATTGGCACCTGATACCGATCCTGAAGACTGGATCGGGACATCTCCAGTTCGTGGGTATCTCTGAAGGTGTAAAATCTGGTCATTCAAAGGATTGTTGTCGTTTGCGTTTTTTCTAGTTGCTAAGACTCGCTGCCAAAATTCCACAAGCCATTTGCAAACATAAATCAATGTAGCTGAAAACTAAAATGTCAGCCAATTCTGACCTGCAACTGTATTATAGGAAGGCCACAAAAACTTGACGTTTTTAAAGAGATGCAGTTATCTCAGCGCTTGTCGAGTAAAAAAAAAAAACACAAAAAGAAAATACCAAGCACGATTTTGTCACATTTTCTACCGGCAAGCAAGAAAAATAATCATGGCTCTTTAGTGCCCAGTGGTCCAGGAGTCCTAAATCCCGAATATGCCCAGAGTGGTAAAAATTTTTCACAAAATCCAATTTACTGCATCATATTGAATAGTAAAAAACCTGCTTGGGTCAACATTTAAGTTTCAGCTTAATTAAGAGGCCCGCAATTAGGGATGTGTATCATTTGGGCGCTAAATTAATGCAGACTCTGCCACATGCAAAAAGAGCTTGAAGATGATATTTTGCAGGTTTGTTTGTTTGTTTATTTCGAGCCCCACAAAATACACAGCACAGAACATAATGAACATACACCTATAGACAGGAAAAATTTGGCTCGAAAAGTAGTGAGAAGAAGACAAGCTTATTTACCCCCACTCCCCAGTTATTTTAATACAATATGCGGAAATACAACATGAACAAGATATCACACTTACTACACACATGTACAACATACAATATTTTGAATGTGTTATACCTTGTACAGCTTGTGACATTACTCATTATTATACCATCATCACATATCAACATAACATGTATTAAAGATAATTCCTGGGTTTATTATACAGTAAATTTACAGTATATATACATAGGTACACATACCCATGCATACATATATACACATATACATATATACATATACATACACACACACATACAATTTTTGTATGCATTGTATTTTTGTATACAAGAGATATTTCATTAAAAGATATAATAGTAATCAGTGTTGATGGTAATAATAATTAGTTTGGATAGCACGTACTGCGAGAAGGTGGATGATCTCCTGCAGCCGAGCCTCCAGTTGTCTGCCCTACTCTGATGAAGTTTGTTCTGTGAGCGTCCAATGCTCTGCATTAAAAGAGGCAAGATTTTGGAGGTCTGCTGAAAGAAGGTTGATAATCTCCTACAAACAAACCTCCACTTGTCTGCCCTAATCTGGTGATTTTATTGTATGAGAAGAAATGCAGAAAAGACAACATAGTAATGACATTATGTTTATCTTTTATGAGATAAATAATTACCATCACCACCTTTACCCTCTATTTAAGATCAATTTAGTCTATTAACCTGAAATCAGGATTTAGCTTGTTATGTATGAATATAATAGTGATAATAATAATGGTAATGGCCACCATAAAGCAAGTAGATGATATTTCTAATGAGACATCATACAGTATATAAGCAACATACAGTATATACAATACATATGTGATATAAGGTATGATATTCCTGTTATATTCTTTATATATTGCACTGTGATTCAATGACCATATTACATAATTGTGGGAATTTCCATGCCAATGTTAAAAAAATGATCATTGAGTTAGAACATACTTCAAGGAGATTAACAAACAGCATGTTATCTTGGCCTTCCATAGTTATGAGTAATAACCTTCTATTGTAACAATATCTAATAGTACCCCAACACAAGGTAGAATTCAAGTACCTCTTCCCTCATTCATGTACTGAGACAGAACCATTTCTTTGTATTTTGATTTAATAGATGAATATTTGGACATCGCTTGAGCTCTAACCCCAATCTGTTCCAAAATTTGACAACACACACACACACGCACACGTTTCCTGGTGGTTCTCACTGATAAAATTTTAAAGTTACCACATCCGCACAGTTTATAACCCCTTTCCTCTGTGTAAAAAGCTTTTGAATGTTAGTAGGAAGTATATGTTTATTGGCTTTACATAAAAGCTGTGCAGTATATTCTATTCCATTCCATTTTCTTCTGCTTATCCGGGTCCGGGTGGCAGGGGCAGCAATTTCAGTTGGGAAGTCCAGATTTCCTGGTCTCCAGCGACCTTTTCCAGCTCCACCGGGAGGACACCAAGGCGTTCCCAGGTCAGCTGTGAGACAGAGTTCCTCCAGCGTGTCCTAGGTCTTCCCCGGGGCCTTCTCCCGGCTGGGCATGCCCAAAACACCTCACCAGGGAGGCGCCCGGGAGGCATCCAGACAAGATGCCCGAGCCACCTCAACTGGCTCCTCTCGATGTGAAAGAGCAGCGGCTCTACTCTGAGCTCCTCCCGGATGGCTGAGCTCATCTCTTAGGGTGAGTCCAGCCACCAGACGGAGGAAACTCATTTCCGCCGCTTGTATCCGCGATCTTGTTCTTTCGGTCATGATCATCCATAACTCATGACCATAGGTGAGGGTGGGAACGTAGATTGATTGGTAATCAGAGAGCTTTGCCTTCTGGCTCAGCTCTCTCATTCACCACGACGGTCCGGTACAGAGACCACATTACTGCTGACGCTGCACCAATCCGTCTTTTGACGTCATGCTCCAACCGTCCCTCACTCATAAACAAGACCACGACATACTTGAACTCCACCACCTGAGGCAAAACCTCACTCCCAACCCGGAGGGTACAGTCCACCCGTTTCCGACTGAGAACCATGGCCTAAGATTTGAAGGTGCTGAGTCCCATCCCAGAAGCTTCACACTCAGCTGCAAACTGATCCAGTAAACGCTGAAGGTCTCAGCCTGATGAGGCCATAAGGACCACATCGTCTGCAAATAGCAGAGACGAGATCCTAAGGTCACCAAGAGGGATTCCTTCAACTCCTTGACCGCGCCTAGAAATTCTGTTCATGAAGATTATGAACAGAATCCGTGACAAAGGGTAGCCTTGGCGAGGCCAACGTTCACCGGAAACAAGCTCGACCTACTGCTGGCAATGCAAACTAGGCTCCTGCTTTGATTGTACAAGGACCGAATGGCACGTAGTAGCGGGCCACCAATCCCGTACTCCCGGAGCACCCCCCACGGGACACCACGAGGGACACGGTCGAATGCCTTTTCCAAGTCTGCAAAGCACAGGTAGACCGGTTGGGCAAACTCCCACATACCCTCCAGTACCCTTGCAAGGGTGTAGAGCTGGTCCAGTGTTCCGCGACCGGGACGAAAACCACATTGCAGCTCCACCAGAACATGCGGACGCAGGTCTGGTGATACGACCTCAAAGTCGATCATAGACCTGCAACCTAGGGTGTCCTGGTGCAAAATGCACTTTTGTACATCCTTATGTTCGAACATGGTGCTTGTTATGAACAAAATGTGATTCTCACAGAAGTACAGCAACAACACACCACACAGGTTCAGGTCAGGGAGGCCGATCCTCCCAACCACGCCCGTCCAAGTCACACTGTCATTGCCCACATTGGCGTTGAAGTCTCCCAGTAGAACTATAGAGTCACCAGCTGGGGTTCTCTCCAGAACCCCTCTGATTGACTCCAGAAGGCTGGGTACTCTGAACTGCCGTTCAGCGCATACGCACAAACCACAGTCAGGACCCTTTCCCCAGCCCTAAGGCGTAGGGAAATAACTCTCTCGTTCACCGGGGATGACTTCATCACGGATGCAACAAGCCAGGGGGCTAATAATAAGCCCACACCAGCTCGCTCCCTCTCCTCTGCACCAACTCCAGAGAAGAACAAGGTTCCAGCCCCTCTCAAGGAATTTGGTTCCAGAGCCCAAACTGTGGGTTGAGGTGAGTCCAACTATATATAGTCGAAGTGTGTCAGCCTCTTCCACAAGCTCGGGCTCCTTCCCCACCAGAGAAGTGACATTCCATGTCCCAAGAACCAGATTTGGCCGCCGAAGACCAGGTCGCCCGGACACCCTCCCTCGACCACTGCCCAAATCGCATTGCACCGGACCGTTATGCTTGCCCCTGCAGGTGATGGGTCTGCGGGGGGGAGTTCTCGTGTGGCTTCTTCGGGCTAGGCCCGGCCAGGCCCCACGGGTGACGGCCTGGCCACCAGGCGCCTGCGAGCCCCTACCCCAGGCCTGGCTCCAGGGTAAGGCCCCGGTATCCCACGTCCGGGCGAGGTGCGGTCACTCCTCTTGTTCTTCTTCATTAGGGTCTTCTGAATCACTCTTAGTCTGGCCCGTCACCTAGAACCGGTTTGCCTTGGGAGACTCTACGAGGGGCATAAAGCCCCCGACAACATAGCTCCTAGGATCACTCAGGCACTCAAACCCTTCCACCATGATAAGGTGGTGATTCACGGAGGGCCTGTGCAGTATAAAAGTCAACTAAATCAAAGAACTTTAACAATTTAGACTGCAAAAATAAAATATTAGTATGAAGCAAACTTGTGTATAATAATAACAACTCGATGTAATTATGTAAATATGTAATTTACATAGAGATTCAACAGCTTGGGGCCTAATACAAATCCCTGAGGGACCCTCAAGCAATGGCCAAACACTGGGATTTGTAGTCTCCAAACTTGACATACTGTTGTCTCCTTAGTAATTAACTATGCATCTAGTTCAAAGCCCCCTTAACTGTATCTTTCACTTTTTTTGAGTAATATTGAATGATTGATGGTGACTATCATCAATGATATTATATTTATCAATAAATGATTCTAATCTCTTATAAAAAAGTTTTTCTAAAATTTTGGAAAACTGAAGGAGTAGCGAGATGGGTCTATAGTTTGTAAAGATATGAATGTTCCCATTTTTGTACTTTGGTAATATTTTTCCATCCATCCATCCATTTTCTTCCACTTATCCGGGTCGGGTCGCGGGGGCAGCAACCTAAGAGGCAGATGCGGAGGTGTTCCCAGGCCAGCCTAGAGACATAGTCTCTCCAACGTGTCCTCGGTCTTCCCGAGGCCTCCTACCGGTTGGACGTGACCTGAACACCTGCCCAGGGAGGCGTGCAGGAAGCATCCTAACCAGATGCCCGAGCCACCTCATCTAACTCCTCTCAATGCGGAGGAGCAGCGGTTCTACTCCGAGTTTCTCCCAGATGACAGTGCTTCTCACCCTACCTCTAAGGGAGAGCCCAGCTACCCTGCAGAGAAAACTCATTTTGGCCGCTTGTACCCGCGATCTTGTCCTTTCGGTCACTACCCAAAGCTCATGACCCTAGGTGAAGGTAGGACCGTAGATCGACCGGTAAATTGAGAGCTTTACCTTTTGACTCAGCTCTCTCTTCACCACGAAAGACCGGTGCAGAGTCCACATCACTGCAGACGCTGCACCAATTCGCCTGTCCATCTTGTGTTCCATCTTCCCTCACTTGTGAACAAGACCCCAAGGTACTCAAACTACTCCACTTGAGGCAGGACCTCATCCCCGACCTAGGGATGGCACCCACCCTTTCCAGGGCGAGAACCATGGAGTCGGACTTGGAGGTGCTGAGTCTCATCCCAGCCGCTTCACACTGAGCTGCGAACCGATCCACTGAGAGTTGAAGGTCACGGCAGGATGAAGCCAACAGGACCACATCATCTGCAAAAAGCAGAGACCAAAACCTGCGGCCACCAAACCAAAACCCCTAAACGCCCGGGCTGCGCCTACAAATTTTGTCCATGAAAGTAATGAACAGAATCGGTGACAAAGGGCAGCCCTGCCGGAGTCCAACCCTCACTGGAAACGGGTCAGACTTATTGCCGGCCATGCGAACCAAACTCTGATACCGGTCGTACAGGGAACGAACCGCCTGGATTAGGTAGTTCGATACCCCTTATTCCCGGAGCACTTCCCTGAGGAACACGGTCGAACGCCTTCTTTGAGTCCACAAAACACATTTAGACTGGTTGGGCAAACTCCCATGCACCCTCAAGGACCCTGCCAAGAGTATAGAGTTGGTCCATAGTTCACAGACACCCTCAAATTCCCCTTCTTGAAAAGCGGGACCACCACCCCAGCTGCCAGTCCAGGGGCACCAACCTTAATGTCCACGCAATGCTGCAGAGTTGTGTCAATCAAGACACGCCCACAGCATCCAGAGCCTTAAGAAACTCCGGGCGGATCTCATCCACCCCCGGGGCATTGCCACCAAGGAGCTTTTTGACCACCTCGGTAACCTCAGCCCCAGAGATAGGAGAACCCGCCCCAGAACCTGTTGGCGGTAATCCCATAACTCGTTGGTGGACAGCAGTGGTAAGGGATTCCGTCCAGCTGAAGAAAGAGTCCTATCAGTCCTATCTTGGCCCATGGGACTCTGGAGGCAGCTGACAGGTACCAGAAGACCATACGGTCTGCAGCCCTGGTGGTCGCTGAGGCAAAAACCCGGACATGGGAGGAGTTCGGAGAGGCCATGGAAAATGACTTCCGGATGGCTTCAAAGATATTCTGGACCACCATTCATCGTCTCCGGCGGGGGAAGCAGCGTGTCTTGGTTGACACGACTCTGCAGCATTGCGTGGACGTCGGGGTCGGTGCCCCTGGACTGGCAGACCGGGGTGGTAGTCCCACTTTTCAAGAAGAGGGACCGGAGAAGGTGTTCTAACTATCGTGG
>QODF01000103.1:724479-817233 GCA_024372805.1 Oostethus manadensis
ATTTTTGTTTATTTGGATTCACTTTATGGCGATCAGACCCCCGCACCTGTTTTGAGATCTAAATTTTTTAGTTGTTCCCAGGGACTAGAGGAGTCGGTGCAATCCTTTATTTCACGGTTGTGTGAATTGTACAGCAGGTTGCGACGACAGGACCCTGAGAATGCCCCCTTCGCAGGTGCCCTGCGGGAGCAACTGCTGCTCGGACTCCGTGATAGCCCCCTTACTCAAGCCTTGAAGGTCTATGCTTGCCGCAAACCTGGATTGGATTTCACTGAGTCGCGTGAGGAAGCTCTACAGCTGGACTCGGAATATGGCGACATACAACCTGAGGTAACATGCTTGTCAATCAAACAACGCGGTCTTCCTAAATCCCTACCATGCTGCATGGAGAGAACTACTAAAACATGAGATCATGGATGATGTGAAGGCACAGATGAAGGGGCTGACTCAGGACATTGTTGCTGAACTTACACCTATATTGCAGCCGGCCTCATTGCGCCCTAGCTCCTCCTATCCAACGCGGGGCCGACGATACTCACCTAGGCGTCGCGATGATCGGAACGAACAAGGCAGGCCTATCTGTTACCGCTGTAGGAGAGCAGGCCATATAGCCCGGTACTGCATCAGTGCGGCTACAGCCGAGCAAACTTTAAACTAACTGCTAACTGCACCTGCTGCTGAGGTCCGAGCAGCAGGGCTTGTTAACACACCAGCATCTCCTAGGGCCCTTGAAATGTTAGTTGGCCAATGCCCTACTATTGAGGGTGTTCCATTAAGCGGGCTTCTAGATACCGGGTCACAGGTTACACTGATGACAGAGGGTGTGTTTAATACACACTTCACACGAGTTAATTTGGGGAAAACCCCCACCATGTTCCGAAAAGTGCTGCCAATGGATTAGAGATACCCTATAGTGGCTATTCCGTGTTAGATTTTGAAGTTGAGGGTATCAAAGTTCCCGAAAGGGGCGTTGTGATTGTGGAGGATGGGAAGCACACACACCCTTTAATCATTGGCATGAACGTAATTGTAGCTTGTTGGGGTGCCCTTTTTAGACGTTCGAGGGAGTCTGCCCTCCCTCAAGCCTTTAGAACACAGAGAGCCTAGAGGGAGGCATCTGCCGTTTGCCGCCATATTGAAGTTGGCCCTGCTGAAGATGGGCTGATAGGTTAAGTGAGGTTAGCCCCTAAATACCATGTCACTGTTCCAGCAAAGAGTGAGTTGTTTGTGTGGGGCGGGCAAAAATGGGTCAATGGGGGGCTGATTACTTTGCTCTTTTAGAAGTTGCATTAGATGTTGGTGTTGGCGACGTGGGTGTTGCGAAGGCCCTGGTTGACGTGAGAGAAGGGAGGGTCCCTGTCCGTGTTTGTAATCCACACCCCTATAGTGTGTCCTTGGGTCGTTTAAAAAAAATTGGGTCGACTCTACTATGTTGAAGAGTCTGACGTGTACAGCTCCAAGAATTTGACTCTGTCACTGGGGGAGGATGGTGTTGTCCAGGTGGCCCTGGTGGATGTGGCAGTTGCTACCACAAGTTCTGACCCACCCAACGAGGAGGGCACACTGGGAGATAGACCTGACCTGTCTGCACATTGAGGAGACATTGACCAGTCTAAGCCAGTCAGAATGGTTTTCGACCCTTGACCTTGCAAGTGGCTACTGGCAGGTTGAAATGCACCCTGATGACCAAGAAAAAACTGCCTTTACCACTCCGCTTGGTCTTTATGAATTTGAACGTATGCCGTTTGGACTGTGTAATGCACCGGCAACGTTCCAACGACTAATGCAGCAATGCCTGCATGGACAGATAGCAGAATCACTGTTAGTGTATTTGGATGACATTGTTATATATTCCGCTGACTTTCCTTCTCATCTTCAGCATCTGTACCAGGTGCTCGAGAGGTTGTGGCGCCATGGTTTGAAGCTACGGTCAGATAAGTGTAGATTGCTGCGGCGAGAAGTGCCTTTTTTGGGGCACGTTGTGGATCAGCACGGTGTGAGACCGGACCCCGGAAAAATCCAAGCTGTCCTGGATTGGCCCATTCCAACCCCCGTCAAACAGGTCAGGGCGTTCCTCGGTCTGGCCGGATACTATAGGCGTTTTGTAGAAGGGTTCGCTAAGGTCCCTTAAATAGACTGTTAACTGGTATTCCGGCAGATAAATGGTCGCAATCTAAAAAAGGTAATTGGACTTCGGAATGCCAGTCCTCCTTTGATGCCCTGAAGGCTGCATTGACACAAGACCCTGTTCTCGGGTATGCTCACTATGATAAGCCGTTCATAGTTTATACCGATGCTAGCAATCAGGGACTCGGTGCTGTGCTTTCGCAGGTTCAGAATGGACACAAACGTGTAATAGCTTATGCTAGTAGGAGTTTGCATCCGACGGAACAAAACGATGCTAACTACAGCTCTTTTAAGCTCGAGTTGTTGGCCCTTAAATGGGCTGTTGTTGAAAAACTCAAGGACTTTCTTACAGGAGCAGAGTTCACCATCTACACCGACAACAACCCTCTGGCTCATCTACAGACAGCGCATCTCGGAGCAGTGGAGCAGCGCTGGGTGGCGCAACTTGCGTCATTCAATTACAACGTGAAGTACCGCTCAGGTAAAAGTAACATCAACGCTGATGTACTGTCCAGATTTCCTGCCCCTCGAGAGCGTGCCCCAGTATCACCAGAGATATCCGAGGGAGGACCACCTATTGCTGCAGGTGTTGAACTGGTGGCTGAGGCGGGGTGGAAGGAGGCTCAAGAGGCTGATCCGGACATCCGAGTTGTCAAAGAGTATGTGGGGAAGAATAGTTTCCCAAACCGCGCCACTCATCTGATGCACTGCAGACGAGTCCAAAGGCTGCTTCAACAATGGAAGAGGTTGACTGTGAGAGGCAACTTGTTAAGTCAAACTGTCATTGACGGGCTGACCCACGAAGAGCACCATCAGGTTGTGTGCCCGAGTTTTAGGTGTGAGGAGGTATGGAAGAGTATCCATGAGGCAGGGGCTTATTTTGGCGTGGACAAGACTCTTACCCAGATCCGGCGGCAGTTTTATTGGCCTGGCATGGAGGAGGTGGTACGGGCTTTTCATCAAAAATGTCTTGCTTGCAGCCTTCAAAAAAGCCGCGTTGAGCCTAGAGCCTAGAGCCTCACTCCATCCAATTAAAGCCACTTGAGATTGTTGGGTTAGACTTTTTAACTTTAGGCCGACCGACAGACACCTATCAGAACATTCTCGTTGCAACTGATCAGTTTACTCGCTTCGCGTGGGCTATACCCACAATTGACCAATCTGCGCGAACTACCGTGAAAATGCTTTGGAAGCATATAATACAGCAGTTTGGTTGTCCAGCGCGTTTCCATTCTGATCATGGTCCAAATTTTGAGTCCGCTCTAATGCAAAAACTTTGCGATCTGTATGGTGTAGTTAATCCCGTACTCCCGGAGCACCCCCCACAGGACACCACGAGGGACACGGTCGAATGCCTTTTCCAGGTCTACAAAGCACATGTAGACTGGTTGGGCAAACTCCCACATACCCTCGAGAACCCTTGCAAGGGTGTAGAGCTGGTCCAGTGTTCCGCGACCGGGACGAAAACCACATTGCAGCTCCTCTAACCGAGGTTCGACTAACGGTCGTACCCTTCTCTCCAGCACCCTGGAGTAGACTTTCCCAGGAAGGCTGAGGAGTGTGATCCCCCTATAGTTGGAACACACCCTCCGGTCACCCTTTTTAAAAATGGGGACCACCACCCCGGTCTGCCAGTCCAGAGGTACTGTTCCTGACTTCCATGCAATGTTGTAGAGGCGTGTCAACCAACACAGTCCTCCAACATCCAGAGCCTTGAGAAATTCTGAGCGGNATGCAGCCTCCCAGCACAAACGGCAGTTCGATAAAACAGCCAAAGCCTTGCCTCTGGTACGGGGAGAGCGAGTGTGGGTATGCAACAGACGCCGGGAGGGGAGGGGCAAGTTTAGTACCTGGTGGGATCCCGAACCGTATGTGATTATGAACTGTGTGGGAGATACTGAGATTGTATATAGGGTGCGTCCTGAAAGGGGCGGCCATGAAGAGACTGTGCACAGGAACGCTTTAAAGTTGAGCACTGTGCCTCTGGGTGAACCCCAGTCGGTTCGAAATGAGTTGCCCACCCCACCGCCGGAGCCTGAACTCCCTGTTATCTAGGGGTTTCTGCCGACCGTGTCGGAACAGCCAGTGGTTGCACCACACAACCTGCCTCGACGGTCCACCCGTGTGAATTTTGGTGTACAGCCGTCCCGTTATACAGATTAATTGGTGTGGGTTGCAGGGATTGGCAACTGCAAAGTGTGGGGGGGTGTAATCTGGTGACTGAGATGAGTTGTCGGTGTGTTTTGCTGTGTAGCTTCCTTGCTGTGTTTTTTGTATATATATTGTATGTATCAAAAGTCCAGCCCACAGACTGTTGCCAGGTTACCCCAAAAACCACGTGACCATAACAATCCCTCAGTACCGGCAATCAGCACACCTGTGTGATGGCGCGTAAAGGAGGCGGAAAAGACGCATAAAAGGGCAACAAGGGCCACGCGTATAGGGGGACGACATACGAAGCGGCAGCAGCAGCGAACGGTGGGACAGCAGTAGCCTAGAGGATGGCATGCGGAACTGCGGCAGCGGATGACGGGGGAGCAGAAGCCCGCGTTTATTCGGAGGTCAATCGGGGTGGACCTGGCACCACAACATTGAGCACTGCGGCGCCGATCACACGCTACGGCAGGGGGGACCCTGCCTTGCCTGTGAGTAATTGTTTAAAATTATAGTGGTGCTTCTCCTGTAGCGGTATTGGGCTTCGTGGGAGCGGGTGTCTTGGGCTTTGCTCTGGCCTGCGCTTATGTACACCAGGTGCTGGTGGCAGTGACTGACAGGGGAGGAATCGTTACCGCGGCCCGGGTGACTGCGGGATGAATAGCGGGACACGGAGCTTCTTGCCACGATACAAACCAATCCAACCTGGCTGCCCAGTGGACTGCTATTCCTGTCTAGTGATATTGGGCGCTTTAAGTTGCGTTTTTGGGACATTTTATCGTGGCCATTTTAATCTTGATGGCAATTTTTAAATTGTTTATTTTGATTTATTAGACTTTGTAATAAATATTTTGAAACCTCTTCAATGTTTTTCGATTTGGTAACACCATAAGTGCTCACTTTTTTTCAATAACCGAATTGGCCATTTCCCATCATCTTCTACTACGAGACCCATAACTCTAATACCCTCTTTACAGTTGGACTCCGCCAGGGCTGCCCTTTGTCACCAATTCTGTTCACTACTTTCTTGGACAGAATTTCTAGGCACAGCCAGGGCGTTGAGGGGTTTTAGTTTGGTGGCCGCAGGATTCGATCTCTGCTTTTTGCAGATGATGTGGTCCTGTTGGCTTCATCGAGCAGTGACCTTCAACTCTCACTGGATCGGTTCGCAGCTGAGTGTGAAGTGGCTGGGATGAAAATCAGCACCTCCAAGTCTGAGTCCATGGTTCTCTCCCGGGAAAGGGTGGAGTGCCATCTCCGAGTCGGGGATGAGGTCCTGCCCCAAATGAAGGAGTTTAAGTACCTCGGGGTCTTGTTCACGAGTGAGTGAAGGATGGAACGCGAGATGGACAGGCGGTGTAGCATCTGCAGTGATGCGGACTCTGCACCGGTCTGTCGTGGTGAAAAGAGAGCTGAGCCAAAAGGCAAAGGCAAAGCTCTCGATTTAGCGGTCGATCTACGTTCCTACCCTCACCTATGGTCATGAGTTTTGGGTAGTGGTAGTAAAGGACAAGCGGCATTTCGACAAGCGGTCGAAATGAGTTTTCTCTGCAGGGTAGCTGGGTTCTCCCTTAGAGATAGGGTGAGAAGCACTGTCATTTGGGAGAGACTCGAAGTAGAACCGCTGCTCCTCCGCATTGAGAGGATCCAGATGAGGTGGCTCGGGCATCTGGCTAGGATGCCTCCCGAACGCCTTCCTGGGGAGGTGTTCAGGGCACGTCCAACCGGTAGGAGGCCTCGGGGAAGACCCAGGACACGCTGGAGAGACTATGTCTCTCAGCTAGCCTGGGAATGCCTCGGCATCCGCCGGGAAGAGCTGGATGAAGTGGCCATGGAGAGGGAAGTCTGGGCTTCCTTGCTTAGGTTGCTGCCCCCGCGACCCGACCTTGGATAAGCAAATGAAAATGGATGGACGGATATTTAATAGGTCGGTATAATATGATTTTTTACTAGCTCTTAATATATTAGTCAATTTGTTTTAGTTATTTATTTATTTAGCTACACGGTAGTAGAGTGGGTAGCACATTGGCCATACAGTCAGAAGGTTCAGGGTTCGAATCTCCGTTGGGCATCTCTGTGTGGAGTTTGCATGTTCTCCCCGTGCGTGTGTGGGTTTTCTCCGAGTACTCCGGTTTCCTCCCACATTCCAAAAACATGCATGTTAGCTTCATTGCCGACTCTAAATTGTCCATAGGTATGAATGTTTATGTATATATGTGCCCTCTGATTGACTGGCGACCAGTCCAGGGTGTACCCCGCCTCCCACCCAAAGTCAGCTGGGATAGGCTCCAGCATACCCGCGACCCTAATGAGAATAAGCAGCATAGAATGGATGGATGGAGTCTTGTTGTGATAAATCTGATTCAAGGGAGCTTAATGCTTCCTCAGTCTGTAATTGAAAAAAATACAGATTTTTGGCGTGTTTTATGATGAACATAATCATAGTCATACAATGTGAAGACAGGTAGATGATCAGTTATATCGCATATCATTAAGCCACTAATGGTTACAGTCTTGATGCTATTTGTAAAATTGTTATCTATAGCACTATGTGTTGTGATTCTGCTGGGTCGTGTTATGCTTGGGTGGAGGCTCATACTATACATCCTATTGATGAATTCATCAGTTATTTTGTGTGTATTTGGATTTATCAAATAAATGTTATAATAAAGTGTTATAATTTCCACAGATTAATAGTTTTATATAATAGTATTATTTACTAGCGAAAACATTTTTTCCACCCAGTCTGAAAATATTTCTAAATTTGAGCCGGGTGCCCAGTATAAACAACTTATTATATATAACATTTTCCTTATTTCTGTTGTCAATTTCTATAGATATATATTCTAACACATCCTTTATTGTGTCATATTTTCTTTTATTTGAGATGTTTATGAACATATATGGCGCCACCTCCACCTACTCTATTTCCCTTGTTCACATAATTGAGAATATAACCCATCAAGATCAAAGTCGATACCTTTATCTTCATTAAAGCATGTTTCTGATATTGTTATGATACTAAATGGTTGCTCAAATCGCTGTAGATATCCCTTTATAGCAGTGAAGTTTGTATATGTAGTGGGGTGGACAGTTTCCCTGCTGCCTCTGAAGCACCTATGTGGACCCCGCCCTGTGGTCCCGCCCCATTGTTAGGCAGCCCATTTAAGACACCAGGCCACACTTTACTGTCTCTTTGCTGCTGCTGGTGTCTTTCTGCCATGCTCGTGTTTTAATTGAGGAATGACAGAGATCCTGACACTAAAACAAGTAGATGTCCATTTAACATCATATTCCCCCTTAGGGCTCGACTGTGAAATGGTCTGCTGAACTGGTTTTTCTTTTTACTTTCTCATAAGGGTGGTAAGTTGGTTGGTCCTCCTCTCTCCCCAGTATTGTTTGAGGTTAGACTTTTTAACAGTGTCCATGTTGAGTTTTTTTCACAGGTTAAACCTGCTGCTGTTTTGCATGCTGTTGTTTTTGGTAATACTTATTTTTAGTCATAATAATAATATTATTGGTGATATATGTTTTTGGGTTTTGAATTACCTTAATTTTTTTTGTTAACTTAAGTAGTTTAGTTACAATTTCTGTTAAATTTCTTTCTGTAAGCAGGTTTCTTTTTTTTTTGTTCTCTTCCACTGCGTCAGTATACAACAAGGTCAAGAACAGTATTGTTTTAGTGATGCTGGGCACTTCTGATGGTTGGGCTGGGAACGCTGGTGAAGTTCCCCACCCCTGCATGTGATGTAGTGCATTGGGATCACATGTTAAGTTTTTGTTGCACTTTTCATTTGCTGTGCCGTCTGTGTCCACCCAGGTCAGTATGCGGTAGCACCCTGGGCACACCCCTGGGCACACGCCAAGTAGTATGCCCACCACTAGTGGCCCTAGCCAATTCTTTTTGGTTTATTACTTTCTACTGTTTCTGTATTTTAAACCTAGCAGGACTCTTTTAGATAATTTCTTTTACACTTTTAGAATTTAATAAACTTGGTTTTAAAGGAAAAAGCCTCTACATGTAGAAATAAACACTTTCCTTCAAAATGTAGGGTCTCAGTTCATCTTTTAGCATCACAGCCTTCATCTACTTTTCAATTAATACATTTTTAATCATTCATTGTCTGTCACTTATTTTCAGACCTTTACCGGTGTGTCCAAGGTACATTTGTTTGACATTTGGAATAACTAGCCCCGTCCTTCCAAAACAAACCCATCAGTGTACCACATTCACATACTCCTGCTGTTGAAATGAAATATAAACAGTTTCCCTTTAGATTTGATGCATCATCAAAACCTCAATGTTCTTTATTTTGTCAAAATATGAAACCTACAAAAACCAAGGCATTATTTTCCAATAGGATATGAGGCATATCAAAAATAAAAATAATTATAGTTTTGCAAGCTGAAAACGATGCTAAATAACTATAAATGAAGACTAGGATTGGGTCTTGATCATTGAGGACGACTAACATTTAGATTCTCCCAGGATCATTCAGATGTTTTTGTTTTGATTAAGGATGTCTCTATTCTTTTTTTTTGGCTTCTGACACGACTTTTTTTTCTTTCTTTAGAATCTTGCCGATCCGATCTAGTTCTGATGCTTTAAAAAAACAACTTTTGTAACAAACATGAATGTTTGTAACATGAAAAAAAAAATTCTAGGAACACATCAAAATACAACTAAAGACACTCACATAACACAACACTACAGCTTGCTGGACAAGGAGATCTTTAACTGGACACCTTTAGTCTTACAGACCACAAACATCTGGGTCTGGAAAAAGACCTAGACCCGGACAAAAATGAATGCCACTACTACACGGACGAAGAATACAACAATAATCTGAACATAGGTAATAGTCTATTATCCACATAAACAGCAGAAGCATGTACACAAATCATAACATCAGGCAACACTTGGTAGAACACCTAAGCCAAAGCATGGAACCATTTGATGATGGATCAAGGCAACCTTCTCAAACATCAACCAAACCATTGGTCCTTGTTGTGGAGACTTCATCAATCTTCTGAATCCAAACAAGCAATGTAGAATAGATGACTTTATTGATACAATGTACATCCTGAAGTTATATCCAAAAATCACAAGACCAAGCAGAATAACAGACGACAGTGCCCCATTGATAACATCTTCACTAATGACTGTCAATGCTATGTTTGTTACCATCACCTTATACTTGGGGCCGCACGGTGGCTGAGTGGTTAGCACATTGGCCACACAGTCAGGAGATCTGGAAGACCAGGGTTCAAATCTCCGTTGGGCATCTCTGTGTGGAGTTTGCATGTTCTCCCCGTGCGTGTGTGGGTTTTCTCCGGGTACTCCGGTTTCCCCCCACATTCCAAAAACATGCATGTTAGGTTAATTGGTGACTCTAAATTGTCCATAGGTATGAATGTGAGTGTGAATGTTTGTTTGTCTATATGTGCCCTGCGATTGACTGGCGACCAGTCCAGGGTGTACCCCGCCTCTCGCCCAAAGTCTGCTGGGATAGGCTCCAGCATCCCCGTGACCCTAATGAGGATAAGCGGCATAGAAAATGGATGGATGGATGGACCTTATACTTGTACTAGGAACCTTTCACTTCTAGTGAGATCTTTGCCTGTACTGCAACAATGTTTGTTACAATTGTTATACACCACTCACCATTATTTTACTATTATGATCATTTGTTATGAATATCATTCATCAGGAGAGCAGTAAAATTTACTTAACCATGATAAGGAAATAGGATAAGGATCTAACACACTGTCACTTTACCTTACTTATGCATACAAACTTAGTAAGTGCAGGAAGTGTACAAATGTATTGAAATAGGGGAGACCCTACGGGGGGTAGGATTTAATAAGCTTTGCTTCTTCCTACTCCTTTTGGACATGTGGAACTGTCCGTTGTATTAAGTGATGTATTCCAATGTTCAAATAAAATTAAACCAAACCAAACCAAATGTATGCTATTGAAAAGGTTATTAATTAGCTCTTCAAAGCATTAAAAATAATCCAAAAAAAGCAATGCTGAATTTACATTTTTATTACACAGCATGACCAACGATGTTTGGTTGTAATAACAAACCCCTCGGGGTCACGTCGCTAATGAAAATAAAAGCACCACCATTTAAAGATAAAATTGGAGGAAGTGGCTGTGCAAAATCCTGTAGTGATGAGTTACTGTGTTCCAGGTTACTGCTATGTGTGTGTGGGCTATAGAAGGCAGTGATGTTCAGCATGCTGGGGTTTGGAGTTAGGTGCGTAGAATAAGAACACTTGAATTGTTGCGCTGTGGTGAAGAACATCTGCATGAAGGGCTAAGTGCTGTGTTCACATGCAAATAAGAGACCATAGGTGAGATTTACAACATGACTTTTGTTTGGGTTTTCAAACTCTCTTCTACGCAATAGTAATTTATTGACAGTCCATGACAGTTCCATGCGAGCTTCCAGCAACATGACAGAGGAGTCTGGGCACAATGAGGGGAATCTACCATTAACCTACGGAGCTGAATATTCCGCGTCCATTGTCAAACTTACTTCACCATGGTACCCGGCGGACATTTCTGCATGGTGGTGTTACGTTTTCTTCATCCGGGTGGCGGGAGTGAAGTGGCCTCCAGCTTTGAGGCACATTTACAGCACCTACTATGTTGTCCAGAGTTACGGCAACCGGATCGGCCCGATCTCATGCAGAAGCTGATGTTATCCGATCCTCAAAATGTAAAAGTAAATTGGCAGCTGACCTAGATCTTGAAGGTTGTATTGGAACCTTCCTAGTTTTGATGCTCACTTTGCTAACTGGAAAAAATAGCCATCAACACCACCAAAGAAACCGGCGAGCACCAGTGAAGAAGTAGCGGCAAAAAAGTTTGGCTTAACTTCATAAAAAAGAACAGTGCTAAATCAATACACATTTGCAACACAAGGAAAGAGCATGATCCACACGCAAAATGTTCACACATTCATGGTGTAGAAGTTCGTCCTCTTTGATGCACTACATTGGACTTCCTCCAACGTAGGAAGTCCACAATAAATGACCAATGTAATAGAGGGTTTCAGCAGGCTTGTGTAACCCCTATCTTACGATAGAGTAACAGGTAAATAGTTATCTTCCACAGTATTTGGACCAGTAACAGAAGATGCTAAATGTTTAAAAGCCAGTGGTTTGACATCAATAAAGACAGAAACAGTAATTTGGGTTGTTGTGATCACTCTTTGTTTAACAATAGGAACAATAACAACGGTGTAACAAATTTAGTTCAGAGAATGTATATAAAGAAATAAAAAAATAATAAAGCCGCCATATGTTTCCCTTAAAACAAAAAGAAATAAACCCAGTTCCAAAAATAGTCTTATTGCTCGTTGGGGCCATTTTTTTCTTTAGTTTAGATCAGTGTCGTGACAGTACCAATATCCGTTCCGGTGTCAGTATGCTAGTTCTCGTGGATCCTACCGCACAATCCGTGAAGAGGGGAAAATGAGACTGCGCAAAGACTTTTACTCGTGGCTCACCACCCAGCGTATACTGGGAATCGTTCAGGGCTTCAGGGTGTGAACATCCAATTCAAATCCAACCTGAAGGGCTTCTGCTCCGGGTCGGGCGTGACTTCCGATCCATGTGCATCACTAGAATAAATCTGGGAAAAAAAAAACCTGACCTATGGGTTGGCCAGAAGAAATCCAAAAGCTCATTACATTCATATTCTGTCTAACTCATGCATTATCCCCAATCAATAACATTCCACTTTATATCAACTGGTTCAAATCATGTTCCCAAGAAGGCTCAGTCATATGACCATAATATATATCAAGTATCAGATCCAAGTGCTTTTAGTAGTGGACTATAACTATATCCTCAAGTGCTTTTACATCCGTGTTCATTCACTTTAAACAAAACCAATTTCAAGTATTAATGGTTATTGCTTTTCAAAGTAGTAACAAATTCACAATACAAATACAATATAAATGAGAAGTACAATTTGTGCAAAACCATCAATGCAAGAACATCAATCCATCCATCCATTTTCCACCGCTTATCAGGGTCCGGGGTCGCGGGGGCAGCAGCTTCAGTAGGGAAGTCCAGACTTCCCGGTCCCCAGCGACCTCTTCCAGCTCCATCGGGAGGACACCAAGGCGTTCCCAGGCCAGCTGTGAGCCGGGGGCCTTCTCCCGACTGAGCATGCCCGAAACACCTCACCGGGGAGGCGCCCGGGAGGCATCCGGACTAGATGCGCGAGCCACCTCAACTGGCTCCTCTCTATGTGAAGGAGCAGCGGCTCTACTCTGAGCTCCTCACCCTATCTCTTAGGGTGAGTCCAGCCACCCAACGAAGAAAACTCATTTCCGCCGCTTGTATCCCCGATCTCATTCTTTCGGTCATGACCCATAACTCATGACCATAGGTGAGGGTGGGAACGCAGATCGATCGGTAAACAGAGAGTTTTGCCTTCCGGCTCAGCTCTCTCTTCTCCACGACGGTCCAGTACAGCGACCGCATTACTGCAGATGCTGCACCGATCCCTCTGTCGATCTCACGCTCCAACCTTCCCTCACTCGTGAACAAGAACCAGAGATACTTGAACTCCTCCACCTGAGGCAAGACCTCACTCCCAACCCGGAGGGTACAGTCCACCCGTTTCCAACTGAGAACCGTGGCCTCGGATTTGGAGGTGCTGAGTCCCAGAAGCTTCACACTCAGCTGCAAACCGCTCCAGTAAACGCTGAAGGTCACAGCCTGATGAGGCCATAAGGACCACATTGTCTGCAAATAGCAGAGACGAGATCCTAAGGTCACCAAGCTGGACTCCCTCAACACCTTGACTGCGCCTAGAAATTCTGTCCATGAAGATTATGAACAGAATCGGTGACAAAGGGCAGCCTTGGCGGAGGCCAACGTTCACCGGAAACAAGCTCGACTTACTGCTGGCAATGCGAACCAGGCTCCTGCTTCGATTGTACAAGGACCGAATGGCACGTAGAAGCGGACCATCAATCCCGTACTCCCGGAGCACCCCCCACAGGACACCACGAGGGACACGGTCGAATGCCTTTTCCAGGTCTACAAAGCACATGTAGACTGGTTGGGCAAACTCCCACATACCCTCGAGTACCCTTGCAAGGGTGTAGAGCTGGTCCAGTGTTCCGCGACCGGGACGAAAACCACATTGCAGCTCCTCTAACCGAGGTTCGACTAACGGTCGTACCCTTCTCTCCAGCACCCTGGAGTAGACTTTCCCAGGAAGGCTGAGGAGTGTGATCCCCCTATAGTTGGAACACACCCTCCGGTCACCCTTTTTAAAAATGGGGACCACCACCCCGGTCTGCCAGTCCAGAGGTACTGTTCCTGACTTCCATGCAATGTTGTAGAGGCGTGTCAACCAACACAGTCCTCCAACATCCAGAGCCTTGAGAAATTCTGAGCGGAACTCGTCTACCCCCGGAGCCTTGCCACTGGGGAGTGATTTGACTACCCCAATTACCTCAGCCACGGTGATAGAACTGTCCACGTACGTATCCTCAGACTCTGCTTCCTCTATGGAAGGCATGTCAGTGGGATTGAGAAGGGCCTCGAAGTATTCCTTCCACCGACCAACTATATCCACAGTCGTGGTCAGCAAGCCCCCGTCCGCACTGTAAACAGTGTGAACTGGGGGCTGCTTCCCCTTTCTGAGGTGTCGGACGGTTTGCCAGAACCTCTTCGAGGCCGACCGAAAGTCGTGCTCCATAGCCTCACCGAACTCCTCCCACACCCGAGTTTTTGCCTCGACCACCGCCGAAGCCGCGTGCCGCTTGGCCTGCCGGTACCTGTCAGCTGCTTCGGGAGTCCCGCAAGCCATCCATGCTCGATAGGACTCCTTTTTCAGCTTGACGGCAGCCCTAACCCCCGGTGTCCACCATCGGGTTCGGGGCTTGCCACCACGACTGGCACCGACCACCTTGCGGCCGCAACCACAACTGGCTGCCTCAGCAATAGAGGCACGGAATACGGCCCATTCGGACTCAATATCCCGGTCCTCCCTCGAAATGCAGGCGAAGCTCTGCCGGAGATGAGAGTTGAAGACTCGACGAACGGGAGATTCTGCCAGACGTTCCCAGCACACCCTCACTACGCGTTTGGGTCTGCCAGGTCTGTCCGGCATCCTTCCCCGCCATCTAATCCAACTCATCACCAGGTGGTGGTCAGTTGACAGCTCAGCCCCTCTCTTCACCCGCGTGTCCAGAACATACGGACGCAGGTCTGATGATACGACCACAAAGTCGATCATAGACCTGCGACCTAGGGTGTCCTGGTGCCAAGTGCACTTATGGGCATCCTTATGTTCGAACATGGTGTTCGTTATGGACAAACTGTAGTTCGCACAGAAGTCCAGCAACAACACACCGCACGGGTTCAGGTCAGGGAGGCCGTTCCTCCCAACCACGCCCCTCCAAGTCACACTGTCATTGCCCACATGGGCGTTGAAGTCTCCCAGTAGAACTATGGAGTCACCAGCTGGGGTGCTCTCCAGCACCCCTCTGATAGACTCCAAGAAGGCTGGGTACTCTGAACTGCCGTTCGGCGCATAGGCACAAACCACAGTCAGGACCCTTTCCCCAGCCCTAAGGCGTAGGGAAGTAACCCTCTCGTTTACTGGGGATGACTCCAACACAGAGGCACCAAGCCGGGGGGCTAACAATAAGCCCACACCAGCTCGCCGCCTCTCCCCAGCGGCAACTCCAGAGAAGAACAAGGTCCAGCCCCTCTCAAGGAATTTGGTTCCAGAGCCTAAACTGTAGGTTGAGGTGAGTCCGACTATATCTAGTCGGAATCTCTCCGCCTCTTCCACAAGCTCGGGCTTCTTCTCCACCAGAGAAGTGACATTCCATGTCCCAAGAACCAGATTTGGCTGCCGAAGACCAGGTCGCCCGGACACCCGCCCTCGACCACTGCCCAAATCACACAGCACCGAACCCTTATGCTTGCCCCTGCAGGTGGTGGGTCTGCGGGGGGGAACAAAGCAAGAACATTCATAGAGATCTAGGAGGTACTAGTAAGGCTAAGCTGCTTTATCATCCCTCCCTGCACCGGTAACAGTGAAGGAAATGCACTAAATATTGACCTCTTAAATCAAATGACAAGAAATTCACATACATATGTGATTCGGCACAAGGTGCTTGCAATCAGCGCACCTGCAGAATGGCCGGAAATTTGCTGGGAGGATATAAATAGGTGGGTCGCACGGGCAAGAAGGGAAAAAGGACAAGCGGACGGCAGGAGTAGACGTGGTGTATCTGGATTATCCGTGAAGGGGACACAGCGAACGGACGCAGCACCGGGACGCTCTTGGAGCAGAGGGAGCACCACTGAGCAGAATCATCGCAAGGGCAGAGGAAACTCTGCCTCCGACGTGAGTACCTTTGTGTAGTGGTGCTCAAGTTACGTCGCTGGCCTTTGGGCATTTGGTGCAGTGTTGTGCGCTCGGTGCTGCCTGGTGTGTTGTGGGTCCAGGAATGCGCGTCGCGAGCAGTACAGCGCGCTCGCCGGTTGGACGGATCGGACGGCGTAGAGACGAGTGGCCGATGTGAGAGGGCGGGGACGAGAAGCAGCTGGACCCGGACGAGAACGGAAGGTCATCCCGACGCGGTGGACAACCAGCGGGTGGAGTGGGAAACTTGGCCCGCGCTGGGCACCGGATCGCCTCTTTGCCTTTTATATATTCCATTTAAAAACCCTTTTTTATGGTTTGTTGATCGCTGGTACCATTTGAAGTGTTGTAATAAAATATTGGACTATATCATTTTTGTTGGCTTGGAACAGTTGCTCTCTCCCATCATTTTTATTCAGTCTGTTTAAAGTAAACCGCTAGATATTCTTTCAGTTTCAAATTCCAACATTTACCATACCTCGAGCCCACATGACATATTCTGGCGTTGTCAGCAGGACAACTTTCTTGAGAGCACTGTTTAAGCCAATTTAAAAAAAAAATAATGATGACGCCTGTGTATCCCGGTGCACCTTGGCTGCCAAAGTTTAAAGGGCCAGGTGATGACTTTAAATACTCTGAGTGGAAGGAGCAAATTAAAGGGCTCCTGGGCAACCTGAGGCAAGGAAAGTGGCCATTGTGTTGGGAGCGCTTGTTGGTGAGGCTAAACGTCAAGTTTCTGTGTTGGACACAGACGAGAGGGATCAGGCCAAAAAAATATTTTCTTATTTAGATTCTCTATATGGTGACCAGACGCCAGTACCTGTCTTAAGAGCCCAGTTTTTTAGTTGCACTCAAAAACCTGAAGAGACTTTTTCGTCATTTGTATTGAGACTTCGAGAACTGCATTGCAAACTTAAACAATGTGAATGTGACGACCCTCCATCAGACAGTGCCTTGCGTGATCAGCTGTTGCTTGGACTCTGAGAAGGACCACTGGGCCAGGCCTTGAAGGTCTACGCACGCTGTAATACAGACCAGGATTTCACTGCTCTTCATCAGGAAGCTCTATTACTGGACTCTGAATATGGTTTGGTACCACCGGAGGTAACATGTTCTGTAGTAAACAAACATTACTCCCATTCTAGAATTTCATTGGATCAGCACTGGAAGGAGCAACTGAAACAAGAGATAATGGAGGATGTCAGAACACAAATGAAGGAACTCACCAGAGATATTGTGGCCGAACTGAAACCACTCTTGCCGTCTCCCCCAATCTACCCCAGCACACCAGTCCAAAGAACACACCAGCGCAGACCCGCTCCCTATAATGATCGTGATGAGCGAGGTAGGCCAATTTGTTACAATTGCGGAGGAGCAGGTCACATAGCCCGGAATTGTAGGGCCACAATACCACCTGAACAAGCTTTAAACTAGCTATCCCTGCTGCCGAGGTCCGAGTAGCAGGGCTCGCCGACACATCAGCACCCTCCAGGGCCACAGCATTTGTAGGTCAATGCCCCACCATACAAGTTAATATTGAAGGAATTGCTCTCCAAGGTCTTTTAGATACAGGATCCCAAGCAACATTAATGTCAGAGAGCTTATTTAATGCACACTTTACTGAAGTTAAGCTTGGTAAGGCACCCATGATGTTCCGCTTGAGGGCAGCGAATGGGCTTGAAATACCCTACATTGGTTATGGTATACTTGATTTTGAGGTGGAAGGTGTCCAGGTCTCTGAAAAAGGAGTTGTAATTGTGGAAGACCAAAATTGTACACATCAATTTATAATTGGAATGAATGTGATTGCGGCCTGTTGGCATGCAGTTTTTAAGTGTTCAACCAGGTCCACCCTGTCACAAAATTTAATGCAGCAAAAAGTGTGGACAGATGCATTTGCGACCTGTTCTCGTATAGAAGCCATTCCGTCTAGAGATGGGCTGGTGTGTCCTGTAAGGTTAGCTGCTAAGAGAGGTGTTACGATTCCCACAGAGAGCGAGTTAGTGGTGTGGGGGCGGGCTAAGATGGGGCCACATGGAGCAGACTATTGTGCCCTGGTGGAGACCCTACCTGGAGCGAGTGCTGTGGGAGTGGCTAAATCATGGGTAATGGCAAAAAATGGGAGGCTGCCGGTGAGTTTGTAATCCTTACTCATACAGTATCTCCATAAAACGATGTCAAAGGCTTGGCCAGCTCTTCCATGTTGAGGATGGTGACGTGTATGGGATTGGTAACTTATCCTTGTCATTGGTGGAGGAAGACGTTGTTGAAGTATCCCTGATAACAGCTGAATCTGCTCAAACAGACTCGGCGCTGCCCCCAGAGGTGAGATATTTGAGTGATCGGTCGGAATTGTCTGCACACTAACAGGAGCAACTAGGCTCCCTGCTGACTAAGTGGGAGAAAGGTGTTTGCACAACATGAGGAGGACTTTGGAAGGACTAATCTAGTGCAGCACCGGATCCCCACTGGAGACTCTGTCCCCATCAGGGAGAGGTACCGGCCCATTCCCCCTCTGTTGTACAAGGAAGTGAAGTCTTTATTTTTAGGTATGCTTGAACAAGGGGTGATAAAGGAGAGTTGTAGTCCGTGGGCTGCACCCATAGTCCTGGTACGGAAAAAAGATGGTAGTTGGCGCTTTTGTGTCGACTACAGAAGGTTAAACGCAATTACACATAAAGATGCTTTCCCATTGCCCAGGATAGAGGAGACATTAACCGGCTTGAGTAAATCTCAGTGGTTTTCGACTTTGGATCTTGCCAGTGGATACTGGCAAGTTGAGATGCACCCGGATAATCGTGAAAAGACCGCATTCACAACACCACTCGGACTTTTTGAGTTTGAGCGCATGTCGTTTGGCTTATGTAATGCGCAAGCTACGTTTCAACGACTTATGCAGCAATGTTTGAATGGTCAAATAGCAGAATCTTTGTTGGTTTACCTAGATGATATAATTATATACTCCCCTAACTTTTCCTCCCATTTACAACACCTGGATCTAGTTTTTGAGCGCTTGTGGCGACAGACTTAAGCTCAGACCAGACAAGTGCAAGCTCCTGCAACGTGAGGTGACATTTCTTGGACACGTTGTGGACTGCAGGGGGGGTGAGGCCAGATCCAGGTAAAATTCAGGCAGTACAAGACTGGCCAGCCCCAACCACAGTCAAGGAAGTGAGAACCTTCCTGGGACTAGCGGGTTACTATAGACGTTTTGTGGCTGGGTTCGCAAAAATAGCTCGCCCTCTGACCAAATTTTTGATTGGTATTCCTGTTAACAAAGGAACACAGGCCCGTAAAGTACTGTGGACACCGGAATGCCAATCGTCTTTTGAGGCTTTAAAAACTGCGTTAACATCTGCATCTGTCTTAGCATACGCACGGTATGACCAGCCCTTAATAGTGTACACTGATGCAAGTAACCAGGGACTTGGAGCGGATTTAGCCCAGGTACAAGAAGGAATTGAACGTGTTATAGCTTATGCTAGTAGAAGCTTGCACCCCACTGAACAGAATGATGCCAATTATAGTTCTTTCAAACTTGAGCTTCTAGCCCTTAAATGGGCTGTGACCGAAAAATTTAAAGATTTGATAGGTGCCAACTTTACCATTTACACTGATAATAATCCTTTGGCCCACCTACAGTCTGCAAAGTTAGGTGCCGTAGAGCAACGGTGGGTGGCCCAGCTCGCATCTTTTAATTATACAGTTAAGCGCCGCTCTGGAAGGACTAACGTTAATGCAGATGTGCTCTCCCAGTTTCCTATTCCTACAGAGGATCACTATGGGGCAGTCCGCTCTCTGTCAACTTCTGCTGTTGTGGAGGTGACCCCCAATGGGGGAGAGTGGAAGGAAGCTCAAGCATTTGACCCTGATATCCAAGCCGTGATGAGGTTTCTGGAAGGCAAAAGGTTCCCTAAACGTGCAGAACGCCTGGCTTTGTCTCAGCCAGCCCAGAAGCTACTGGAACATTGGAGGAAGCTGGTGGTGCGAGATGAGGTGCTGTTTCGGGTGGTTACCAATGGAGACACCCTGGAAGAGTACCTCCAGATTGTGTGCCCCACCCAGAACCATGAGGAAGTCTGGAGGAAGATTCATGAGGCCTGTGGCCACTTTGGACCAGAGAAAACCCTGGCCCGGATTCGACAACAGTTTTTCTGGTCTGGTATGGAGAGGAAGTACGTCGATTCCATCAGAGTTGTCTCCCATGTAATTTACAGAAGAGCCGCATTGAGCCTAAAGCGGCTTTAAACCCGATTCCTGCCACCTTCCCACTAGAGATAATTGGACTTGATTTTCTATCCCTGGGTCCTCCTACTGACTCGTGGCAAAACATTTTAGTAGCCACAGATTTATTCACCCGGTTTGCTTGGGCTATACCCACGCGTGATCAGACTGCACAGACCACTGTTCGAACTCTCTGGAAAACCATAATTCAACAGTTTGGTTGTCCCACTTGGTTTCATTCAGATCGTGGCCCTAACTGTGAATCTGAATTGATGCTGCAGCTGTGCGATATGTATGGCATAGCCAAGAGTCGTACGACATCCATGGCAGTGTAGAGCGTTTTAATCAGACGCTAATAAATATGCTTCGTTCCCTAGAAGAGAAACAAAACGCCTGGCCAGAGTACTTACCTTGTCCATGCATATAACAAGGCTCCCGGTTGATGTGGGTTTGGGTGTTAGTCCACAACAAGCCCAGTTTGACATGCCTGGGTGGGTAAGGGATTACCAAACTAGACTGGCATTTGCTTATCGCCTTGCTCAACGAAAATCAGCCAATGCAGCCTCCCAACACAAGAGGCAATTTGATAAAAGGGCTCGTGCCTTACCTTTGGCGCCTGGAGAACGTGTTTGGGTACGGAACACGCATAGACAGGGGAGGGGAAAATTTAGTACCTGGTGGGATCCTGAACCTTATGTGGTTCTGGACTTGGTGGGAGATACTGGGGTGGTTTATAGAGTCAGGCCTGAGAGGGGTGGCAGAGAGCAAACCATTCACAGGAACTCGCTTAAAGTTTGTACTGTGCCCTCTGCGGGTCCTCAGCCACTTGGCGTAGAATTGTCTACGGAGACTTGTACCCCTGAACTTCCAATGTTTTATGGATTTTTGCCTGAGCCCCCGATGCAGGCTGAAGGTGACCAAGAATTGCCTAGGCGGTCTATCCGCCAAGATATTGGTCAAATGCCTGCTCGCTATCGAGACTAGACTGTGCGTTGCAGGGACTGACAACGACAAAGTGTGGGGGGGTGTGATCCGGCACAAGGTGCTTGCAATCAGCGCACCTGCAGGGTGGCCGGAAATTTGCTGGGAGGATATAAATAGGTGGGTCGCACGGGCAAGAAGGGAGAAAGGACAAGTGGACGGCAGGAGTAGACGTGGTGTATCTGGATTATCCGTGGACGCGACACAGCGAACGGACGCAGCACCGGGACGCCCTTGGAGCAGAGGGAGCACCACTGAGCAGAATCATCGCAGGGGCAGGGGAAACTCTGCCTCCGAAGTGAGTACCTTTGTGTAGTGGTGCTCAAGTTACGTCGCTGGCCTTTGGGCATTTGGTGCAGTGTTGTGCGCTCGGTGCTGCCTGGTGTGTTGTGGGTCCAGGAACGCGCGTTGCGAGCAGTACAGCGCGCTCGCCGGTTAGACGGATCGGACGGCGTAGAGACGAGTGGCCGATGTGAGAGGGCGGGGACGAGAAGCAGCTGGACCCGGACGAGAACGGAAGGTCATCCCGACGCGGTGGACAACCAGTGGGTGGAGTGGGAAACTTGGCCCGCGCTGGGCACCGGATCGCCTCTTTGCCTTTTATATATTCCATTTAAAAACCCTTTTTTTATAGTTTGTTGATCGCTGGTACCATTTCAAGTGTTGTAATAAAATATTGGACTATATCATTTTTGTTGGCTTGGAACAGTTGCTCTCTCCCATCATTTTTATTCAGTCTGTTTAAAGTAAACCACTAGATATTCTTTCAGTTTCAAATTCCAACATTTACCATACCTCGAGCCCACGTGACACATATGCTTTAACACTTTTTTTCCTTTTACACACAAAGTAAACATATTGATATCGGAAACAGCATCTTTTGCAACTCAACTGGAAATAGATCCATGTTTTCCAAGGATAGGAGTGCATGTAGCCCTAAGCACCCAAGCTAACAGGGTAGCTAGGACCACATTAGCAACATTAGCATCGCGATACAGCACCGAGTAGCTTTTACAGCCGTTAACAGCGTTCCTAACGGCAGCTTATCAACTGCTACCATTTCCAGCATAATTAGTTCCTTTACAGGTAACCTAACAGGTCTCAAGAGTTTTTATTTTTTTACACTCACCGTTGAGTCAATGGGTGGGTCTCTTTAAATTGGTTGTCCGATCAGCGGCAGCCGTCTGCTGATAGCGCTCTCCTAAGGATGGTAATTGACTCGGAATTCAGCCCGGGAATGAAACAACCATGCGGTCTTTCAGTCAGGAAGTAGCTATCAGGAAGGGAAGGCGGAGCTCGATCGCCTGAAGCTTTGGAGCTCAGTGATTGGTTAGCTCCTCACAAAAATAGCATGGGAATTGTAGTGCGAGCAGTTTTTTTCCAGGGGGAAAAATCGCTCTTTTTTTCTATCTTTTTACGCATTTGATCACTTGCAGATGGCTTTTTTTCTAAACCTACCTTTTTAACAAAAACGTATTTATTCGTTGTCATCACTTAACTATTTTTTCTCTTTACACATAGAAAATGTATTTTGATCAATTAACTTAAATATTTATCTCAAGACTCAATCTTTAAGAAAAGCATATTTATGCCAAGACTTAGTTCTAAGACCTACACTTGCTTGAGGACGGGAGCTGTTTTCTTTGCTCTGTTAACAATTCAGTAGCAGGCAAACAAACTAGTTTGCAATAGTGTATGAAAACAGAGTAAGTGTGCAAAAAACAAAGGCAAAGTATGTCAAAACCATACCATATGAAAGTGAAGTTTCACTGTACTAGCCGTATATTCCAGACTATTGAGCGCACCTGAATATAAGCTGCACCCACCAAGGATTTTGTTGTAACATGGGACTTTTACACAGAAACACACACTGTAAACCTTGCAATCCTACCCGCACCTAATGTTCCCAGCGTTACTCGTCAGAAATGTGAGACGCTTTTTTACAGGAGTTCAACAGTTGCTGCGGTCCAAGCAGAAGCATTACATCAAACTTACTAAAGATTTGTCAGATCAAAACAAGATCTAAGACTTCAAAACATGTAATATTATCTTCTAAGAAACTGCAATAGCCAGAAATTGGCCACATCATTGTTTAAACCGCCAAGTGTGTGAAGAAAGCAACGCCTTGTAGTCCGGAAATTACAGTAGTTATTGTTACTATATTCTAGTCAACTTGGATTTGTAAGAATTCTGTAAGAATAAAACAGCAGTATTTTGGGACAAAACGTGCATGTTATTCATTATTTAAGTAGCGGTTTGGCCGCCGGTACCAATTTGTCACTGTTATTGGACAATATGCCAACAAAACCCAGCGGTATTTTGCAGCAGGAAAGTGTGGAGTACAGCGACGTAATTTAACCCAGGCGATAAACATTCATTTATTTGTCATCTTGCATGGACACTTGGTTACAAAGGGGACATTTAATAATGGACTTTTAGACATACTGGATGTATCTAAAAGTGCATGATTAAAACTTCCCAGGAAATGGGCGGCTGCTTCTTTGTGAATTTGTCTTTTTTTCCCTTCCAATCAAACAGAAGTAGGGTTTTATTTGTGCACATTTGCTGAATGAGAACAGCAGACCATATCCTGTTTTTAAGGCCCGTGTCTTTATTGCTTGCACATCAGGCGGCATGTTTCGTCATACATTAAGGGACACGTAAACGCTACCTGATGTTAGCGGCAGTGCAAGCGGATGCAAGTGGGATTTTTTAAAAGGCGTGCCTCCGAAGTATGCACAATAATTTTGCCATGTACTGCGGTCTTGTGATGGTGCACTGCCGCTGTTATATTGGTGAGGAATGTACCATTCTATTTTAGTCACTGGCCCAGCCACGGCTTTTGGCTCTAAAGCAACAGACGGCATCGCCTCTTTGACGTAGGACATTTTTGCGNTTATTTGTGCACATTTGCTGAATGAGAACAGCAGACCATATCCTGTTTTTAAGGCCCGTGTCTTTATTGCTTGCACATCAGGCGGCATGTTTCGTCATACATTAAGGGACACGTAAACGCTACCTGATGTTAGCGGCAGTGCAAGCGGATGCAAGTGGGATTTTTTTAAAGGCGTGCCTCCGAAGTATGCACAATAATTTTGCCATGTACTGCGGTCTTGTGATGGTGCACTGCCGCTGTTATATTGGTGAGGAATGTACCATTCTATTTTAGTCACTGGCCCAGCCACGGCTTTTGGCTCTAAAGCAACAGACGGCATCGCCTCTTTGACGTAGGACATTTTTGCGGTGAACGTGTCAACATGCTGCTGCATCCTTAAGAAAAAATGATGACCAACAAGTGTTTGCTTGAATCGTGCTTAAGAAATGGCTCTGTTGTGATCCCCAAGGTTTCTTTTTTACAATTTTGATTTCTCCGCTTTTACTATTTTATTTACCTTCTTATTGCTCCTAGGGACTTTTAAAAGAGTGCTGTTCATCTGCATGAATTTCAAAGCAACGCACTCTTTTGAATTGCGCTACAAACTGACAAGCGCGCCACTCCGAGAGCGAAGCAAAATAAGCAACATTTCTGCGGCCTGTTAGCCGGGACGAGCCGAAGTCTGCAGTTTATTTTCCTAGACAGTGTTCATCGGTGGAATTTCATAATTAACTGACAGACTTGAAAATATTTATGGAAAGGCCATCGTACAAAGTGAACAATCAAAAAGCCTCTTTCGCCAGCATTTGTATTTTGAGCGCGTTTCAGCCATCCACCGAGGTACAATAAAGCTGGAACAACCTGTACTTTTCAATATTGAAAGACAAACTTACATTCTTACATGTACTCTGCACGAGAGCTGTCCCTCGTTCATCGCGTCCAGAATCAATTATGATTAATGAATTTCCACACACCAAGTAGGATTCTTTTTACAAAAAGTTTCCTGGACAGAGCATAGAACAACCTTCTAAATGCAATTTTTAACATTACTAGAGCTCTCTAGATATGAAATAACACCCATAGTCACTTATACACACATATTCCATATAGTATAGTATGTATAGAATATAGTACACATATTAGTTTGAACTGGCTGCAGCCAGCCTGGATGGAGAGCTAAGCATCCCTCAGAAAGAGATAAAAAGGTGGCAAAAAAGAAACGATGACTGTGTGTGTGTGTGTGTGTGCAGACAAAAAGAACAGGGTGCATTTGTTCATTTGTGCGTCATGTTGTACCTTCAGACATACCTCAGCACTTACAACAGAAGGAAAATATTCCATTCTTAACACCGCAATAGTCAACGTGTGAGGGACGACTGCACTTGCCTTTTTCCCATCTCAGATCACTGCTGTCTTATTTCAGTTCTGATACAATGTTACTGTTAAGAGTTAATATAATTCCATAGTTTTGGATTCATGGAGGAATAGTGCTCAGTTGGTAATCAAGGCTAGACTGGTGTAGTTTACATTTCATATGTGAGCTGGCTTTGATTTACAGTGGGGACAATACATAACGGGAGGCAGACAAGCTACAACGAGGGCCTCCCTGAAGGGTCTGACTGCCTAGTGGGGTTCTCGGGGTCCGGGGTTTGAGGTTGAGGCTAAGTGGCTGGGGTTTCACTGAAGAGAAGTACAACAACCTGAAAGACCTGGATGGGAACAATCCGCCAAACTAGATCTGTGTAGATCATTGTCATTGTTGGATTTCTTCAAATATTGGGTCCAGTGCCTTCATGCCCTTGACTGATCTTTAGAGCACCACAGTGAAACAAGTTTGACACCAGCTTACTAGGCCTGATGAATTATGAAATGATGAGTCTTTAGGTGGTTAGTTGGGTAAAACTAATCCATCATTCCAAGATGCATGCAAGTTCATGTACACAACTGATGGAATCACGAGAAACTTAGAAGCACTGATAAAAGAATCAATATGCGGCACTTACGGAGAGATGACGCAAAGTCTGATATGGTTGCCAATAAAGCTGTAATATCAACTATGTCTGATTTATTTAAAGTGGAAGGGTTTAATATGCAACATGTGGCTTCAATAGATAGCGAGCGGCATGTGATGACTTGCGAGAGATGTAAAGTGACTATACGGGAGCCTTGTCAATGAAATGATGGAAGACAGACACAGCTGGATGGCGAAGATGTCCACCGTATGACAAAAATGTCTTCATTTTCTGTACGTAGAGTAGTGTTCATAATAATAGCAGTCCAATGTGACTTAACAGATTAATCACTGTTAAAAGTATATTTTTATTGCTACATGCAAACAAATTTCCAGTAGGTGCACTAGATTCTCAGAACACATACAAGACCCAGCATTCATGATATGCATATTCTTAAGACTGTGCAATTGGGCAATTAGTTGAAAGGGGTGTGTAAAAAAAATAGCAGTGAGTCATTCAATCAGCGAGGGAAGACCAGGATATTGAGTCCGAATGGGCCATATTCCATGCCTCCATTGCTGAAGCAGCCAGTCGTAGTTGCAGCCAGTCGTAGTTGCAGCCAGTCGTAGTTGCAGCCGCCAGTCGTGGCGGCCGAAACCCGATGGTGGACACCAGGGGTTAGGGCTGCCGTCAAGCTAAAGAAGGAGTCCTATCAAGCATGGATGGCTTGCGGGACTCCCAAAGTAGCTGACCGGTACCAGCAGGTTGGGCGGAACCCAGCTTTGGCGGTGGTCAAGACAAAAACCCGGATGTGGGAGGAGTTCGGTGAGGCTATGGAGCACGACTTTCGGTCGACCCTGAAGAGGTTCTGGCAAACCGTCCGACACCTCAGAAAGGGGAGGCGGCCCCCAGTTCACACCGTTTACAGTGTGCACGGGGGCTTGATGACCTCGACTGAGAATATAGTCAGTCGGTGGAAAGAATACTTTGAGGCCCTTCTCAATCCCACTGACATACCTTCCGTAGAGGAAGCAGAGTCTGAGGACACGTACGCGGACAGTTCAATCACGGTGTCTGAGGTAATTGGGGTAGGTAAATCACTCCCCAGTGGCAAGGCTCCAGGGGTGGACGAGTTTCGCCCTGAATTCCCCAAGGCTCTGGGTGTTGGGCGACTGTCTAGGTTGACACGACTCTTCAACATCGCATGGAAGTCGGGAACAGTACCTCTGGATTGGCAGACCGAGGTGGTGGTCCCCATTTTTAAAAAGGGTGACCGGAGGGTGTGTTCCAAGTATAAGGGGGTCACACTCCTCAGCCTCCACGGGAAAGTCCATTCCAGGGTGCTAGAGAGAAGGGTATGACCGTTAGTCGAACCTCGGTTACAGGAGTTGCAATGTGGTTTTCGTCCCGGGTGCGGAACACTGGACCAGCTCTACACCCTTGCAAGGGTACTGGAGGGTATGTGGGAGTTTTCCCAACCGATCTACATTGTAGACTTGGAAAAGGCATTCAACAGTGTCCCTTGTGGTGTCCTGTGGGGGGTGTCCGGGAGTAAGGGATTGGTGGTCCGCTACTACGTGCCATTCGGTCCTTGTACAACCGAAGCAGGACACTTTTTGGCATTGCCAGCAGTAAGTGGAGCTTGTTTCCGGTGAACGTTGGCCTCCGCCAAGGCTGCCCTTTGTCACCGATTCTGTTCATAAACTTCATGGACAGAATTTCTAAGAGCAGTCAAGGTGTTGAGGGAGTCCAGCTTGGTGACCTTAGGATCTTGTCTCTGCCATTTGCAGACAATGTGGTCTTAATGGCCTCATCAGGCTGTGATCTTCAGCGTTTACTGGAGCGGTTTGCAGCTGAGTGTGAAGCATCAACATGTGTCAGTATTAATTTTCATGTCACACATATTCATTCACAGTACTGACACATTATACTCAATACCTTTCACACTTAAAAGTATTTAAACTATCAATACAAAGTCACATTAAGAAATAATTGGATTCCCCAACATTGTATATATTCTGTGTAATATCAATCACTTCGTGGTTTCACTGCTTTACAAGCCTCGTAAAGGTTCACATGTAACTCACTCGGTTTCCCTGACATTGTTTCTTATTAATATCACTGCTCCCATTAATGCTTTTTCAATATAATATATATATATATGCATGCCTCGTATCTCTCCGGTGTACATGTACTGGATGACGCTCTCCACTGTCTCCGGGTCGAGCCTCATCTCAGAGCTCCACTCCTTCATCTCCTTCGCATATATATAGAGCCGTTGAATATTCCATTTTTTCCTCATAACCAAACCAACATTTGTGACTGCTATTTGTAGGCGTCACATATAGTATAATATATAGTATAATAATAGTATTCAACCATAAAGCAGCATGATTTCTTAATATATCTTTTAAAGAAACGTGATAGAGTGAAGCCGTGAAATTTGAAGTACAATGGGGCGAGGGACAGCATCCGTGACTAACAATCATAACAATCCCGCAAAACAATCAGCACCTTGCTCTTCTGTGCTTGGCAGAATTCCCAAACCCTCCAAAAAGAATGGTTTCTCATGTCAGTAGCCTTGCCTGGACATGCTTGCTTGAGGCTGATTTTTTCATGCGCTTCTGTAACCCCTATCTTACGATAGAGTAACAGGTAAATAGTTATCTTCCACAGTATTTGGACCAGTAACAGAAGATGCTAAATGTTTAAAAGCCAGAGGTTTAACATCAATAACGACAGAAACAGTAATTTGGGTTGTTGTGATCACTCTTTGTTTAACAATAGGAACAATAACAACGGTGTAACAAATTTAGTTCAGAGAATGTATATAAAGAAATAAAAAAATAATAAAGATGGCATAGGTTTCCCTCAAAACAAAAAGAAATAAACCCAGTTCCAAAAATAGTCTTATTGCTCGTTGGGGCCCTTTTTTTCTTTAGTTTAGATCAGTGTCGTGACAGTACCAATATTTGTTCCGGTGTCAGTATGCTAGTTCTCGTGGATCCTACCGCACAATCCGTGAAGAGGGGAAAATGAGACTGCGCAAAGACTTTTACTCGTGGCTCGCCACCCAGCGTATACTGGGAATCGTTCAGGGCTTCAGGGTGTGAACATCCAATTCAAATCCAACCTGAAGGGCTTCTGCTCCGGGTCGGGCGTGACTTCCGATCCATGTGCATCACTAGAATAAATCTGGGAAAAAAAAAACCTGACCTATGGGTTGGCCAGAAGAAATCCAAAAGCTCATTACATTCATATTCTGTCTAACTCATGCATTATCCCCAATCAATAACATTCCACTTTATATCAACTGGTTCAAATCATGTTCCCAAGAAGGCTCAGTCATATGACCATAATATATATTAAGTATCAGATCCAAGTGCTTTTAGTAGTGGACTATAACTATATCCTCAAGTGCTTTTACATCCGTGTTCATTCACTTTAAACAAACTCAACTGGAAATAGATCCATGTTTTCCAGGGATAAGAGTGCATGTAGCCCTAAGCACCCAAGCTAACAGGGTAGCTAGGATCACATAGCAACATTAGCATCGCGATACAGCACTGAGTAGCTTTCACAAGAGTTTTTATTTGTATTTTTTACACTCACCGTTGAGTCAATGGGTGGGTCTCTTTAAATCGGTTGTCCGATCAGCGGCAGCCGTCTGCCGATCGCGCTCTCCTAAGGATGGTAATTGACTCGGAATTCAGCCCGGGAATGAAACAACCATGCGGTCTTTCAGTCAGGAAGTAGCTAACAGGAAGTGAAGGCGGAGCTCGATTGCCTGAAGCTTTGGAGCTCAGTGATTGGTCAGCTCCTCACAAAAGGAGCATGGGAATTGTAGTGCGAGCAGTTTTTTTTCCAGGGGGAAAAATCGCTCTTTTTTCTATCTTTTTACGCATTTGATCACTTGCAGATGGCTTTTTTTCTAAACCTACCTTTTTAACAAACACATATTTATTCGTTGTCATCACTTAACTATTTTTTCTCTTTATACATAGAAAATGTACTTTGATCAATTAACTTAAATATTTATTTCAAGACTCAATTAATATTTAGGAAAAGGATATTTATGCCAAGACTTCGTTTTAAGACCTGGTTACACTTCCATTGCACGATTCAAATGGATTGCTTTGAACTGTCCTTTTATTGCCATGTTTTTTTTCTTGCACGTTACAAGACAGAAATCAAACGAAGGGTTAAGAGGCTGAGCAGTAGGCCCGACACTTCGCAGCGTCGAGGACGTTTATGCCGATTGATCGGTGGCCAGTTTGCTTTCTTTGTCACTAGTCTCTGTCGCTTCCCGAGCCTCCCCAAAGCCCTTTGTGACTAAAAAATGGAATGAATTACCCAACTGGAGCAAATTACACATTTCCCCACCTAGAAGTTTCTGTATTTCACTATATTACACATGCCTTTATGTTCGAAACGTAACATATTAAATAGGGAAGTGGCAAAAGCGCACTGCCTGGTTTCTGTAATCATCTGAAACAGAAAAGAAGGTTCAAGCATTGTGGATGTTTGGAATAATTTCTCCCAGCGTTTATTCCGACAACTTGTGTTACAGATGACGGTGTGAAAGGAGCCGCAGGCCTTTGAGCCTGTCTCTTACATCTGCTCTACATATTCATTCCAGGGCCTCTTAATTCCCTGGCTGACACCCGCACACACTCTTACACACACCTACTGACACACACTGGATGGAGCGCTCATGCAGACTAAACACGGAGGGGTGAAATGTCATTGTAGTTTAGCTAAACATAAACTTAAATAAAAAACATGGCCGTAAAAAGGAATATAGTATGGGATGTTACCGTATACTAAGAAAGCTGCAGACTAAAAATTGCATTTGAATATATTTTTGGGGTTGTTGGCTAATGTATGTACATACTGTACACTCTCAAATATACAGTATTACATGCATAGATTCTCCTTAGCCCTAAGTTACCAAAGTGGGGTAAGCGCATTAATAGGTACAGGAATAAAATATTAAAAACAATTAGCGCCTAACACTCTCAATCAAGGTTGCGCCTGAACGCCTCACAGCACAAGGTGCAATTGATGGTAAGATTGGTGTTCCGATCCCTGCACGTTGCAAGGGTGAAAAAACAACTCTGTAAGTGGGGAATTCCCTGATAATGATTTTTAAAAAACTTTTTTTTGTACAACGGATACTGATTTACCATGTTTGTTAAAATTTCCCTTTCAATTTGGTATGAAATGAATTAGCAAAGCCATCATGAGTGGACAAAAAAGTGATGCTAATATTCAACCCATGGCAGAATACAAAATACTGTATGTAGGATGATTATTGTATTATGCTACATTTTTCCCACGCTCTGAACCCTGCAGCTTATGCAGCGATGCGGCTAAATTTTAGATTTATTTTTGCTAAAGGCTAGGACATGCAGTAAGGCTAACCGTTAAAATGGGAGTATTAAAATAGGATTAAATAACATGAAAAATGAAAGAAAAGGTGTACATAACTGTGGTAAGACCAGCCATGTTGTTTGGTTTAGAGACAGTGCCGCTGAGGAAAAGACCGGAGGCAGAGCTGGAGGTAGCAGAGATGAAGATGCTGAGGTTCTCTTTGGGTGTGACCAGGATGGACAGGATCGGGAATGAGCACATCAGAGGGACAGCACATGTTAGAGGTTTTGGAGATAAAGTCAGAGAGGCCAGACTGAGATGGTTGGGACATGTCCAGAGGAGAGATAGTGAATATATTGGTAGAAGGATGCTGAGTTTAGAATTGCCAGGCAGGAGGCCTAGAGGAAGAACAAAGAGGAGGTTTATGGATGTAGAGAAAGAGGACATGAAGGTAGTTGGCGCAAGAGAAGAGGATACAGAAGACAGAGTTAGATGGAGGCAATTGATTCGCTTTGGCGACCCCTGAAGGGATAAACCCAAAGGAAAAGAAGAATAAAGTCATAAATTATGACAATAACGTTGTCCATTTGCAAGAAAAAGCTCGTAATTTTCTGAGAGTAAAGTCGTAACTTTACGAGAATAAAACTTTACAGGCATTGCCTGAGACCGCAATTGAACGGGGAGCTGTATGTGGAGGGGGCGGGGTACTAGAGAGTACTGGTGAGATGATGCTAACCCAAGGTTGGCAAACTTTTTGACTTAACAAAATTGTCCGGTGGCCCAGACAACATATTTGATACACGCACACACTTATCATTCAGTCCACATGGAATTACTTTATAAAAGTATCATACAATTCTTGTGTCCCTTTATTTCAGGCCCTCTTCAAACATCAGACCAAATTAGTAATGAGTTGAATTTGACAGTTTTTTATTTTACTGAATAAGACACGCGGAATAAATAAATAATAAAAAGGGATGTGTGATATACAATATGAACGATGAGCGATACATGGACTATTTAAGAGTACGTGGACATTTTTTACTTCCTAGACAGTGCATTGGGTAGGTTAAGTTGTGTGAAATGTGTGTGCGTGGAGATTCACCTACACACAATTGGGTCTGGAACTAGTCGTGACAAAAAACAAAAAACAAAGGATTTCTGTACAGTGGTGGTGTCCAAAGTGTGGTCTTTTTTACTTTACTAAGCTGATATGCATTTTATCCTCGAAAGATGCTTTCACTGATGTTTTTTTCTCCAGCGTTGAGATTTAGCACTTTCTTCTGCCATCCTTGAACACACCAGAGTTGTGTTCTGTTCATGGGGGTGTGGTAGCTGTCATTTTGACAGCCTGTCTGGTCTCGAAACTTACAGTGAGGTGCACATAAGTGAATATCTGATTATAAGCGCATGTCATTATCAGTAGAAAAGCGGATACCGATATGAACGGTCTCATTTTAATGACCGTATCGGCCAATATTATTGAACGTCCACGATAAGTACCTACATCTCTTATACTTTCAAGTAGGGCTGTCAGAGTTAACACATTAGTAGCACATTAACGGCACTCGTTTTTTAAATACGCGATTTACGTGCGCACATCCTGTTTGACCCTCATCCCACACTGTAGTTTTGTGAGGCACTAGAAGCGAAAACAAATATTGAGCAGAAATGGGCATTTTGAATGATAAGATTAGCTGCAAAGCCTTGGCAGATGGCTCCCTCAACAAAAGCAAAGTTATTTGTGTTGCTGTGATTTGAGTTGTCACAAAGTACATCGCTTCTGGGAGAAGTGAGAAGTTACAGGCACACAGTGTTTTTAGATCCGAACCATCACTTGTTTTACTTTGAACTGCTACCTAAAATTAGGGCTAGGAGCTGCTAGCTACCAGCTTAGGCTATGAGTGTCTCCTTGGCAGCATAGGAGGCCACTGAGGCTGTTCCCAATTCACCGCAGTGCTTGGTGGAAAAGGGGAATGCCAGTGCTCTGACCTGAGGTCTTTCAAAGGTGTAGAGAAGGTTTGAAGTTGTCGTACGTGTTTCAGCTCTTTGACTTGGAGGAAAGCTCATGTGTGAAACTGTCACACATTCAGTGCTTTTTGTTTCACGTCCTATCATCCTCCAACTTCTTTGGCATGTCATGTGGTCTCCCTTTAAGTAGACGTACACTTGAGTCAGCTTTGAGGACAAAAAAGCAGAGTGCGTCTTGGAAGACGTGGAAATCTTAATGGCAAACATGATTTTTTTTTTGGTGTAGGAGGGATAGGCATTTTTGCCATTTTGTTGGCCTTCATTGTGTGGTCTACACCCTACGTCACCAAATTAAACAATCTAAAAAAGGTCTTTCACCTCATGCTATTCTACGTCAGATAACAACTAAATCTTGCTGACACCAGCGACCGCCAAAGCAATATTCTTGATTTATCCTCATTCATTGTGCATCGGTGCCAAGTGTAGAAACGCACACATTAACTCTGCAGGCCCCGAGACCAAGCGCTTTGACAAAAGGAGGCACAAAATAAAGGATGCGGGAGGCAGCGTGTCGGAAGTGTAACCAGTGAGACCCCATTGTGTGCTTCGGACTGTCTGCATTTTCATTACAATTCGGTACCAGAATAAAAATAGTAAAAAGACAAAAAAAACAGGCACAGACAGCTCAGAATAAAAACAAACCTCCACAAAGTGCACACACACACGCACACACGTGCGCGTTTACTGGAAGAGTGACAGAGCATTGCGACGGCAGATGAAAAAAGAAAACAAGTGGGTAAAACCACTTGGGGAAAAACAGTCTCTATTATCAGGGGTGGAGATCCGCCACAAACACATTCTTCATCCAATAGTCACTTTATGCCAACTCTTTTAATCACATCAATAACAAAACACTTGGCTCCACCCACAAATGTAAAACTCATCTTAGCTTTTCTTGTCTTACCATAAGAAACGGTAACTCTCTAAATCACGCATGTTTTTGGAATGCGGGAGGAAACCCATGCACGCACGGGGAAACTTGGAAAAAATGCATGTAAATGAATACATTTAAAATGAATACTAATAATAAAATGTCTTTTATTACATCAAATGTCTAAATGGGCATTATTTCCAGTCATGTGCAGGCCACATGAAATGAATCCGACGCCCAGGCCTTGCATTTGGCACCGGTGCTCTAAATCCCAGACTATAAGGATTGAGAGGTTTTTGTACTGCAGCACAACCACACTTGCTATTTTCCTCAAGGGTAAATAATACAATACTCCGCGTGAGAAGAGCATGTGACAATTTCCAAGTCACTTTATCCAAGTGGCCAAATTGTGCAACTACAACCGGGGTAGCGTACAGGCACTCGATTTGTCCCGAAAACGACAATAAACAAATAATAAATAAGATGGGTGCCTCAATTGGGTGGTAAATGAATGCAGACTCCTGCAACAAGTGCTTGAAGATGATGCTGTGCAAGTAACGTCTTGCAAGTAAGGAAGCTCCTTTTAAACTTTATTGATTACCAGAACAAGCCGACAGAAGCGTTCAGTTCAAGGGGAGACGCTTTCATAAACATCAACAGGTTTGCACATTCCCCGTGTTCTTGTTGCTACTGGTTTTTGCGGTGATAATTATCACAATTTGTTGTGGAGTTTATTTCATATTGGTGAATTTATGACTTAGTTATTATTTTATTTAGATTATTCAAGCACACTGTATGGCCAAAAAAAGTGGCCACAAAAAAAAAAAAAGTTCATCGACTCTAATGTGTCGGAAACGGGTGGACAGTACCCTGCGGGTTGGGAGTGAGGTCTTGCCTCAGGTGGAGGAGTTCATGCTCCCTGAACCACTCTTTCACAATTTGAGCACAATAAATCCTGGCATTGCCATCTTGGAATATGCCCGTGGCAACAGGGAAGAAAAAATACATTGATGGTATAACCTGCTCATTCCGTATATTCAGGTAGTCAGCTGACCTCATTCTTTGAGCACATAGAGTTGCTGAAGCTAGACATGACCGCCTGCAGCAACCTCGTACCTGTTGGCTTAGTTTCCTTCAGGTGGCCACTTTTTTGGCCAGGCAGCGAATGTAAATGACTATTCTGTTCAAATTGCATGTCCCAACATTTTAAAAGCATTGTTCTTGGACTAAATGTCTAGGTTTTCCTTTTTTAAGGGACCACTGCAGCACTGGAAATCCAATTTGTACTCCACAAAATATAAACAATACCAAACTTTTAATGCCAACAACAGCATGGTCAGCTTTGGACAGAAGACAACACTTTACTATCAGAAATAATCCACATCAATAATGTCAGAACTTTTACAACACACATATTTCCAACAATCAACATTTTGAGTCATAGAGTCACTTAAAATTTCAAACATAGTCTGAACAGACTATTATTGTTACTTATATTTGTGTTTGGTATTTCACACGTTTTTTTTGGATAAAGTTTTAGGATGGAGACAGTTAGACCCTGGAACAGATCATTTTTAACACGACCCAGCTTTCCCTGAACTTCTTAACAAGTGGAAAATCCATCCACTATAATCCTAAATAGAACAAGCAAATTCTTCTTAATAGGAGACATAAAGTCTTAGCATGTCTGCTTGAGAAGAACAGATGATGTGTTTATTATTCATTCCTCCTAAGCTGCTCTGTAGAACGCCTGCTTTGGAAAATGAAATCCATGTTTTTGACAACAGGGAAACCCCAAAACATGCTATTGAAACTTACAGACTGAGGCCTCCAACACGATTATGGAATTAGAAGGGAGTGAGCAGGAGAATTATTGTGTTTGTGTGTGTGTGTTTGTGGGTCGCGGTGCGGTGGTGTGTGTGTGGGGGGCATGTGCGTGGGTGTGGGTGTGTTAACGCGTATGTATATTGAACAGAAATGGAGAAAGAAAAGGGTATTTTGATTGGTAAATCTGGCTTGAAACATTCAAAAACTGTGGTATTTGGTATTGAATCGTTTACCAAATATTTTTAAATCCCTACTTATTATAGATAAAAGCTTATTTCTATCTGTAATGAGCTGTGATTAATTATGAGTTAACTATGGACAAAAAGCTATTAATTGCGATTAAATATTATATATATAGTGTATGTAATTTTCCTAATGTGCATCTTGCATGAAGCTTTACCATTTCAAAAAGGTCACGTATTTATTGTAACAAAACAACTTAATAAAACGACACGCATATTTGGCTTTGACTTTGTCTAAAATTCACTCTGCGGAAAAACTATTGGGATGTACTGTATATTGTATATCAATATGCAACCTAACTATATTGAGTTCCAGTCCATATCAAGAAACCATTCACACCCATTTGGAGTTGCAATGAAGCTAACAAGCATGTTTTTGGAATGTGGGTGGAAACCGGAGTACCCGGAGCGGTTAGAAACAATGCTCTGTTGCAATGTGATTGTCAAAACATTAAAATATATCGCAAGTTGCATCTTTTGGTGCAGTTTCGGCGTTACTTCAGGGAGGAGCCAAAACTGTTTGATGAAATGTTGTCACTGATAATTATGACTTCCTGTTTCTTATGGTGCTTGGCCCCTGGATGGCGCTGCGCCTCAGCTAGGTCACACAGTGGCGAGGGATGGCTGCTAAGCTGATGGCTTGTCCGCTGCCAGGCTGTCTTAGCCAGCAAGCAAGAGCTGTAACAGTAAACTGAAGATCTTGTGAGAAGCAGAAATCGGACTCATGTTTCAGCTGCATGATAATTAGTCCTGACCGCCGCTCTTTTCCTCTTCGCCCTTTCTCGCCCTCCACCAGCGAGGACACAAATAGATGCTTAGAGTCCCCCTCTGTGCTTTTAGTTGAGGGTCAAGTTCAGCCCATGAAAACACTTCTCCGGAGAAGCAGCATCTTTGTTCCTCTTTAGAGATTGAACGCGTCGGCACGCGGGTGTGGAGTCTTGCTGGGTATTAGCAGACTTGCTTATTATTGCATTGAATGGACTCTCTGTGAGCATCGTGAGAGAGGAGGACATCTATTAGGAGGTTACCAAAACACTGGCTGCTAATACTGCTTGTAATTACAGCGGCGCTGAGGAAACGCAGCATGCTAACACTAGTGTGGAAACACTCTGACAATGCAAACACTGCACCCAAGCCACAATGTGTGTGTGTGCGTGTGTGTGTGTGAGTGCAGGTTGCGGGTGTGCGAACTGTCAAATTGTAGGAGGTGGGTGTGAGGGGAGCACTCTGCACATCTGGAGGGAATTTATTGCATAATTCAGTCTATTATTGCTGCGGTCGGCGCTTAAGGAGCGCGCACACAATTACCGTCCACTCCGCAAGGCTACAAGTGGCCTCTGTCCTGAACTAATAAACTGCGTAGAAGAGGCGAGGATTCATTTTGGTTATCATCATCACACTCCTCCCTGTGCTGTCTTCCTTCCACGCTTAGCAGCGTTTACTGTTGGAGAACGCCTCCTCTTCCTTATTGAGACATTGCACCCGGGCTGGGGCTGAAAGGATGAACTCGGAGGCCGCAACGTATTCAGTCTGTCCTTTTTGGTTGATTTATGGTTTTTTTTCCCTTTTTGAACCCATTTTGTACAAAAAAAACAATAGAAGTCTTAGACCCAACATGAGATTTGTTTATTGGCTTTATTATGTTTTTCTAGCTGTACTGTATTTTATTGTTTCTCTCTATTTTATTTAAAGGGCTTTAGAAATGTGTGTGTGTATGGCTGTATCATTGTGAAAATATATTTGTGAATAAAATATTTTTTTATTTAAATTTTAGGCTTGATTAAAAAAATGTAAATAAAATATTTATTTGATGCCAAGTTTGATTTCAATGAATTGAAATCCCACATACACTGCATTGACAACGATGCTAATTATTATCTTTTTACTTATATCAATTATTCTTAATTTTGTGTTGTTACATTTGTTATTTTTAAAATTAAATTATTATTTCAAAATTATTAGATTAAAATATTTTTTATCTAAACATTTTATTTTATGCCAATGTTGTTTATGCAATCAGAAAATTTCCATTACGCGTACATACAGAGCATTGAGAATAACATATTTTGAAATAAAAAAACTTCAATGTTTGAAATTGAAATATTACATCCAATAAATAAGTTCAAATTAAAATATTTTATTAGAACATTTTATTTCATATATAGGCAGTAATTCTACTGTAGCATAAGTATACCCTTTCGTATGGCAAGTGTAATTTTCTAAATTTATGTTTCTAAATAATAGAAATAAAAAACTAAATTAGCATAAAGTTAATTAAGTGTATAGTACTATAAAAGGAGAGTATTTTCTCTACATGATCAATTAAAGAAAGTAGAAAAGTCTCATCCTTTTCAAAACTGTGGTCCAGCTCGGCAGCCCGAGAGCGTGTGATTAAGGAGCGCTGTGAGCCACAACAATAAAGCGCTTCCCCTCCCGGCCTCCCGGCTGCAACCTGCCATCTGAGCAGAAGTTCAAGTAGCTACACGTGTCTGGGTCGTGACCTTCAACCCCTCGCCTCAGCATCTTTCATTGCGCTGCCTCTTTCTTCACACACACTCACTCAATTATATGTAATTGATTTTATTTTTAATTTCCACAACATACATCCGACAGTGTCAACATGTGATACTGTACCGTGATACAATATTTCAGAAAAAGTCGGCAAAACCTGATGGCAATGCTAAAAAGTGCCTAGTTTATTTTTTTGCTAAGATTTTCATCTTCTTTTGTTGGCATTTGCCTGACGATTGGACACGATTTACAACATTTAATTTCTATAACCAATAAAAAGAAGCTATACCATTAATCGTACAAATAGCTGGACAACCAGATGAGGTTTCACACCTCCTCCTGCTGTGGTTCTGCCACACGGACATATTGAGTTTGCCAGGCGAGAGGCCGACCGGACTAATCAGCTAAGGCAGACTAATTTGCCCACAGACATGTTCCAGAGCTTCAACGCTCCCCAGTGTTTTACTCAGCCTGCTGGCCCAGGTGGCTCAGATGCTTGAATGCCCCCCTTTACCTGCTCGGAACCACGGAGGGGGGGCCTGAAAAAAAAAAAAAGAAAACAGGAAGCGGAAAATGGAGTGTTCAGTCAGTCCAGGTGCATGTGTTTGGCTTAAGGAAAGGGGGCTGGGAGGTGGGGCGGTGGTGGACTTCTGGTAGCTGAGACCTTTTCATCGTCTTTATCAAACCCCTGGGTCTTGTTTGTTCAGTTCCTGCTACCGGAGCGGGGGGTGCCGTTATAAATTAGGGTGAGCAGTGGTTGATATGGAGGGTTTCCTGTCGGGTTCCAAGGTCAAGTCAAGTCTCAACGCTACTTTTCATTTGTCTCAATTAATTAAGAAGCGAGCGGTTCGAGAGCCAGAGTGGCGCAGTCTCATTCTGCAGTCCAACACATGGCTTCAATCCCAACAGAGTTTTAATCACCATGATGTAGTCTAGTTCCATCACAACAAGCCAGCTGCAAGTTACTGGGAAATTCATTCCCAGCCATGGCGACCAGTGTTGAACATGAGGACACTTCAAGCAAACGCTTACTTTTAGCCTCCCCAAGCACATGGCGTGAAAAAGATCCAATAGGATAGCGCCTCATTTCCAGAGAGACTTTCGTTGAGACGATAATCCGTGACAACATATCCCCGATTAACTACACGCATCCCAGGTAAGTGGGCCTTACTTGTGCTATGCAGTGTGAGCCCCCTTGGCCTCCTGGGTGCCAAAGATGCCCTGTTGTGTTTAATTACTGATGTTTATTTGTTTGCACTGTGAAAGCAGCGAGCAGGGTCAGTTCCAGCGTGTCCTCATCACAGGAGGGCCGTTCATCCAGCCAGACTGTGGTTGCATCCCCACAAGCTTGATGTCCAGACACCTTTAGGCCTTTCACTTCTCGCCACTTGGCAACAAAACCAGACAGTTAGAAGCCACTGTGACATCAGCAAATGGCGCCGGGTATTAGCTCAGGTTTATAGCAACATTTCTGAAAAAAGTCACCCTAAAAACGTTTCTCTTTGCACAGTTGTGTTTCAGAACAGTTCCTGTATTTGTTAGCACATGTGAGCGCTCATTCTTCGGTGCTCCTCTGCAGCATCCACCAGGCCTCCGAGAACTGGTCTCAGCTCATCTGGCAGCCATTACCTGCACACATGCTCTCGTCTGAAGGTTGATCCGCAGGGTTAAACAAATCCATTCGACAAAGCGCAGCCCGCCAGAGATCGCCTCCATCTATCAACTGCACAATGGACGACATGACGGGGGCTACCGGGTCTGAACTCTTCACGCCAGAGACGTTGGAAAACGCCAAACTCAGTTTAGTTCAGGTGCTGGATGTGGTGATGGAATAAACAGAGACGTGCTGGGAGGAGAGAGTTGTCTCTCTGGAAAGATGTGACACGAATCACTTCTCGTGCGGTGACGATCCAAGCTAAACAGTACCAGGCACATTGTCCCGAGACTGAACGTGCAGTGATATGCTCTAAGCAGCATTCCCCGGCAAGGCGAGGCATGAACGCATCTCAGCAGGGATGGCATGGGACTGACAAACCATCCAAGTTCTCAGAGTCGGGTTGAGTTGTGATCCTAATCAAACAAGATTGAAACGGAGATTCTGCTTATGTTTCATACATTTCCTGTTTCTCGCTTATCATGTCCTGAATGAATCTGACAGGCTAATTATCATTGATCCTAAATTGATCCTTATCCATACGGGCTGCCTCCCAACACAGAGACATGAGAAGGGGAGGAAAAAAACAATTTGGGAGCATTTGGCGATGATTCAGTCATCTGTAAGATGTATCGCTTGAAGGGTGAAGAGCGATGGAAGGAGAGAAAAGGAAGGGGAGATGTTTGGAGATTGCATTGCGGGTGTTCTCTTGATGTCCCCCTGACAGGAACCAGATTGGGAGCTGCATGGCGTCGGCGCTTTGCCTTTTTTTCATTCGTCTGGCTCAGACGGGTTTTTCCTGGCCTGCGTGGTCACGGTTCTCAGACGCCACGGCCCACTCATGCAGCCAGCCTGCCGTTTGAGAAGAGAATAACAAATGCTTGAAAAAATAATAGGCCTACACAAAGAAGAAGAGAGGGCTCGTCATCGTACAATCCTGCTATTGTTCATGCTAGTGGGGCTGAAAGGAGGGTCGGGCCACGTCTTCGGGACGTTCGCCATAAAGAGAGCAGCCGACGCCAGACTGACAGATATGCTTGAGCAAAAGTGCTGCATGGTTCCGTATCATCTATTTTCAGTTGTGTTACTTGGCAGCGTCCATGTCATTCATCGCGCTGACAGCAGCGGTCTGAGTTGCTTATGATGGCACCGAGTGCCGCGCGCTCAATGAGCAATCAGAAGGTGCTCGTGGACAGCGCCGGATGCACGATTTGGACAGGGGATTCCTACGTATGCAGAAAAAGAAATCATCTGGAACCGCGGCTGCTGTGTTTGAACCTGCACGCAACGGTATATGAGGCGTCCACGCACAGAAAAATATTTAGACTTGTCAGGAAGACATAAAGTTGCCAGTTATATTCGGGAGGCAGCCTATATATACGCTGAGAGGTTTTATTTATGATCTGAAATATGGAACTTTGCAGTGGGGGGCATTTTGCTTTGACAGGGATCAACTTTGTGTGATTAAAAACCTATTTCAGAGGGGAACAAAGGTGAGACTCTGCCTAAAGACATCTTTAGAACATGTATGATCACCGGGACGAAACCGTATTTCACTTCTCAACGTTTTCTTTTTCATTTCTAACACCGCACACGCACACACACACAGTTTGGTCTGTGCATAATCAGTTGTGCTTTTAAGTGTTCCCCAGTGAAAGAAAAAGGTCTGCTCGTGGGTGGCTTAGATGGGTCACTGAGCCCACAGAGTGGAATGGTTCATAAGAAAAGGCCCCCACTTAATTCTGAGCCATACATGGCATTAGCTGATTTCCATGCGGACAGCTATCATTTTGTGAGGAGGCTGACGTTGATAAATGAGGTGTTTTACCTAATAGGTAATAAAAACAAATTACAGTTCTTAAGAGAAAGGATGTTCTTCATTTTGCTCTGTTTTCTGTCTCTCAGAGGGCACAGGCCAGATTGTTTCCATATGATGGCAACGTTCATTTGTTAAAGGCACAGACGCAGACTAATCAGGCTGCCTTTACTGATGATCCGTCCTCAGTTCAGGGAGGATTTATTTGGGAAAAAACTGTAGGAGCAACTGCAAATAGAGGGCGACTTGAGCAGATTTGTACATAGGTGTTCAAATTAATAGCAGTCCAACGTGGCTAAGCAGATGAAGTACTGTTATTAGTATATTTTTAATTGCCACATGGCAAACAAGTTACCAGTAGGTGCAGTAGATTCTCAGAAAACAAACAAGACCCAGCATATGCACGCTCTTAAGGCTGTGCAAGGCTGTCCAAAAAGAAAAACTTTACTGTCATCAGTCCACAAAATGTTCCTCCATTTCTCTTCGGGCCAGTTGATGTGCTCTTTGGCAAATTGTAACCTCTTCTGCACATGCCTTTTTTTTAACAGCTGGACTTTGCAGGGGATTCTTTTCTTTCTTTTCCTCAGGCTTTCAAAGAGAAATGATATTTAACAAGTGCTGCTTTCATCCTTAAATAAGGTCCACCTGATTCACACCTCTTTTTTCACTACATTGATCACTGATTGGATGCCAAACTGCTATTTTTGAACACACCCCTTTCAACTAATTGGCCAATTACACAGCCTTAAGAGCGTGCATATCATGAATGCTGGCTCTTGTTTGTTTTCTGAGAATCTACTGCACCTACCGGTAACTTGTTTGCCATGTAGCAATTAATTAATTAATAACAGTACTTCCTCTGGTGAGTCACATTGGACGCTATCGTTTTGAACACTACTGTAGGTTACTGAGACATAAATGAACAACATTTGATTATATGTCTTCTTGACAGCAGGAAAGCCATTTTCACAAGAACATACAAGACGGGAGTTTGCCAAGAAAAACATCTCCAATCCCGCTGCTGGTGTTTTGACTATTAGGCTGTTAATTACGGCAGGTCAAGGCGCCTCAATGCTGCGATTATGCGGCTGCCGCTATCGCTGCTGATCCGTGAAATGCCCCAAATGAAATTAGCAAAAGCATAAACAATCTATTTTGTGCTCATTGGGGATTCGCAAGTTGACACAGGAGGTAAGATGACAAATGGCAGACCAGAGGACTTTTTCTTTCTAAATAAGAGAAACTATGAACCGAACAGTACTTAGTATGCGGGAGTATTATTCTTAAGCGCTTGGAATCACACTGGACTGGAGTCATCCCACAGAGGTCATATGTGAGCTTGTTCCTGGGTTCCTTCAGCAAGGCATGAAACGGCTTCCCCTTGTGGTGCAACGCTAGGCTGACAGAGGACAGCCTGCGTCTATTCGCCATCTGAGCAGAAGGATCCGGCGTCCACATCCACCCGCATTGTACCTGCATCCTGCCTCGGCATGTGCAGGTGTGGACACAGTAGCGTCTACATCATAACTTACATTTGGAATTTCACAAGAACATTTGAAATGAAGTAAAAAAAAAACCCAGACATCATAATACTGTGGGACTTTAGTCATTCATTCATATCCAAATTGAAATGTACAAAGACCAGGGTATTTTGTTTCCTTTGGAAATCCATGCATCTTCCACTTATCTGGGCTTGGGTCACAGGGCAGCAGTCTCAGTAGAGCCTATCCCAGGCCCCCTTTTCCAGGTCTACCAGCAAATCTCACCAGAGAAGCATCCAGGAGGCATCTGAACTAGACGCTTGAGCCACTTCTATGAGATGTGAAAGACCAGTGGCTCTATTCTGCCCTCATCCCATCGCTTAGTGTTAGCCATAGGAACTCATAGGTATACTAAATCTAAGTAATCCGTTACAAACCCCAAAAGTTATAAACAACAAATACTTTTTATGAAGAATAATTATAGTTTTACATGCAGAAAAGAATGTAAAATAATTCTAACATCTGACAAATGAATGGAACTTACTTATGATGAGAACAGGTACATCCTGCAAAGATGCTTTTGGCACTCAACTTTGATTCCGTACAGGGCAAACAGACTAGTTTGGTAAGTGAAATATTGCACAAAAACCTAGATAGTTTACAAAAACCGAGGAAAAATTGAAGTGAAATTCACTGAAAATTGAAACATAGGAACATAGGTGCAAATGAAAAGCAAGGTTTGACTTTGCAGCAAAATCTATCCAGTTAACGTACGCATCGTTTATTTTTACATTGGTGTCACAATTATGAATGCCAAAAAATTAGTATAAAAATAAAATTATAAAAAAGCTCAAATACTAACAATAACTCTACTTATGGATGCAAAGATTCAAAGTCCTGTAGAGTTACTATTTATCAGAATTAAAATCACAAAAATCAGAAGGAAAATCACAAACAACAAAACCGCTGGAAGGAATTATTGAGTAACAGTTTTAGCTTGTTTTTACGGTTGAAAAAAACCCTAGTTGCGCAAGGGGGCGCATTCAGAACAACCACACCATGTCAGTCCAAGGCAGAAGATTGCCATTTCCTGATTGTGTACTGTAATGGTACAGCTGCTGCCTTTTAAAGGCAGAGAGAGTAGATTTAACGTGTTAAAGTTATGTTAATTTGCTACTTGGTTAAAATTAAGGTGTCAATTAGGTCAGGCCCCATAATTCCTAGCAACATCCCTATTTGTGGGGTGATGCACTGTACTGATCGACGAACGACTACAGCAGTGTTTAGAAACACCAGTCGGCCAGTTTATTGCTTAGGAGCCAGGGTGTCTGCTCGGAGGCCCCCCCGCCCTACCCTACACACCCCTCTCCCCCCAGTCCTCGCCTCCGGTCGCTGTAAGTAGGATGGTACATGCAGCCTCACTGCACCGCACTTCAGCATGACGCTCGAATGAGCCCCCTGGAAACAGATGGAAGTCTAAACAGCATCAACTTTTCTTGACTTGATTATATTGAGCCTTTCGAAGCTCTGACATTAAAAGAAAGAAAGGGGAACCTTAGAAGCTAATTGCCGTGGGTCTGGCGTGCACATTGGGCATTGTGTTGATTTGAGACGCTACAGTAATGTTGGAGCCTTTCCCTGGGCCTAAAAGAGGGATCGGTGGGGGGAATGTAACATCTTCTGTGCATTTGCGGTGGGCTTGCAGCTCCACACAGGCTGCATGTGAAGCTGCTAATTAAAAGCAAGCCATCCGTAACTGTCTGGCTCACCAGGCCGTACTCATCCATGTGGCCCCCATAGGTTCTGCTGGCTCCCTCCCACTCACAGCCCCTGACTAAGACTGCTGGCATCTGCATGGGAGTCATGTCAGGAGAAAAAATATGATTCCTTAAGGCTACACTGGCAGAATTACAGTGCATTTATTTGATTCAATTAGAGTCATATTTGGACTTTATGTTCTGTTCTGAATTTTCCAGGCTTTTGTTTTTTTTCATAACAAATAATATACAATTGATTTATATTGATTCAACGTCTGGAGGCTTTATAAAAAAAAAAGTAACAAAACTAGAAAATGTATTAAGAGTAGGAGAAGACAAAACAGGACGTTGATGCTCCAAAAACTCACTTTGATTAGAAAATGTTTCGTTCCATTAAAGCAACGTTTTACTACTACTACTCCAGATAAAGGAAATGGGAAAAATCCCACTCCTAAATTTATATACAGATTTTTAAAATGAGTTGGAAAAGTGAACATTGTTTGGCAAGCAGTCCAAAAAACACTCCTTCTGTTTGCATTCAACTGGGCCCTCCAAGTGGTTGGATGGATGTACCACTTCAAACCTCAATATTTGTACACTCCAATTTTCCTCTTAAATCCTCTTAAGCCACAATTTTTCCTCGATTTTTGTACACTGTCTTGGTTTCCGCACAACATAATAACTCCTCCAAAATCCTAATCCCCTTCCACTTCGTGCAGTGGATTTCCCGGCTTCACTTGATTGTGGTTTTTGAAAAAATAATGAAGAATCTGTTTTTATAGACTATTATTAGTCACAAAGATGCATATTCAAGCCAATTATACATTTTTTTCTTAAATGAAGCATTCTCAAGCATAAAACTGGCTAAATGAACAAAAATACAAATATAAAGAATTCAGAAGATGCATTCAAATACATTGTGATATGTAGTATTTTAGTCACTAGGTGTCAGTAATGTTACAATAATACAATAGTTGCAGGAAGTACTACACAGAAAAGTAAGTAAGCAGTCCTCACGTGTGTCAGTCGATGTTATGTCTTTGTTATATATAGTATATAGTTTTATAACTATATAGGTAGTTATATAGTGTAAAGGGGACTATAGGGATTCATGTCTAGAGGGCTCTAATAATGTTTAAGGCAAAAAATGTATTTAGATGGTGGTATGAAAGCATTTAATTTATAAACAAGGAGTCCTACTTCGTGGAAATTCACTAACACGGAAAGCAACTAACTGCAATAAAGGAGGAATTACCGTAGCTGTATCGTGAAATGGAATGCCCAAACAAAGCACCACATATGTTGCTGACTCACTGTGCATTTTTTAATACAGATATCGTCAAGGTTTCATAATAATTAACAACTTATGGACAATCAGAGCATGCTACAGATGTCTAAGTCAAAGATGTTTTGCTTGATGATGGCCATGTTTTCTCCACCAATCCTACTAGTAAGACGCCTGTGCTTGTCAGTCCAATAAAGATGCTTTTCGTGGTGATTCAACTAAACACAATACAGCGGGCATTTTGTAGAACTGTGTGAGAAATTTCAAGTCAATCTGACTAAAGTGGTCAAATAACAGTGGCACCGTGACGTGTGCTTGTCTGAAATAAAATGTGTGCAGGATTTCAGCGGTAGAAGAATTACAACATGTGCCGTTTTTTTCACATAAAATTATTATTTTTTTCTTTCTATAAAAGATGTGATAGACAAAATCCGGGCGCACATGAAGATTCTATTTTATTTGAACTATCATTTCTATTTCCAACATACAAGCCAAAAAGGATGGTCATTTTGTTGGATTCTTGTGGATTTTCTGACCCCTCATCAAACTTCCAAACAACCATTCTCATGGTGTAATAAGATGGAGCAATGCAACAACAAGAGTGCACAAGAGCCACACGAGGCAATTACCAAAGGTTTAAAACCTTAGAGGCAAACACTTTATATTTACCAACTTTAGCAAAACAGTCCACGATTATTCTGTGTTGTCACAGACTCTCATATTTTCCATATTTTCTACAAACTTCAAACCTGGCCAAGGGGAGGGATCAAATCTCTTTGTACATAAACTAGCCATTGACTCAAAGTCTTTCTGTCGGAAGGAGCATTTAGTCTTGAAAGACAAAGATCTCAGACATGTTAAAGGACTGAGAATAAATAAATAAATGTGCCTTTTGCTGTTGGGTCCGTCCTGGTCCTGTTTCAGTGAAAGCAGAGGCAGTGGTCTGTGGCGGTCTGTGTTTCTCCCAGAAGGGCTGCTTCTGCTAGGACTTTTTTACTTTATTCAGCTTTGCCTCCCACTAAGCTTGACTGTGAAGGCTCGGGGTGATTTGTGTCTCAAAGTGATGAACAGCACTGGCCAGACTATCCATTCATTCTTCCCATTGTGAATGGAGGTTTTATCTTTTTTTTTGTAATCCAGAGTATGCGCCAGAAACACAATCTTTTATCCTCAAACTACGGCCTGCGGGCCAGATACGGCCCACCCCCACATTTGGCCCGGCCCCCTGAACAACACCAGAGACGCATAATGATTTTTTTTCAGTCTGGCCACACAAAGGAGACTGGCCCTGTCTACACGTAGCCATAGTTTTGCAGACGGGAGATATTTTTCTGCGTTTTGTCATCCACACGTCCCCCCGTTTTTTTCTCATTAAAACAAAGGTTTCTAAAAGCTTCGGCCAAAGTCGAATTTTGCGAATTTGTCCGGATCCACGTCATCACTCTACACACATTCGTCAAGCAGCTCTCGCCTTTGTTGGACAGCGGGTGTACTGCTCAACTGCTCGGGGTCACACATTGGACCAGATGGAAGTACTGGGCGAGGGAGCAGAGCTGTCCAACTCCAAATCATTTGTTTTATTGTGGTAGTGGTGGGGGAGTATAAAGAACGAGTCTCCCAAACCCCCTCCTGCTTCCGTTATCCACTGCCTGGCCATACTTGCTTCTTATAGTCTCCATTTTTGTGGTTAGGAAAGCCCAAATTATCTCTCCCCTCACACACATTTGCTACGTGTAGACAGCAAGCTTTTTTTACAAGCTTTTTTTCTGTGAAGAACCCAGAGAGGCTTACTTGGTTATGTTTTATTTCAGAAATTGTGTTATTTATTTCATTAATAGTGATATTATTTCTTTTCTAACTGTTTTCCCGGCACATGTTAGGTGCCGTAAATGCACCTCAAAGCTGGTGGCTACTTGAATCCTGCCACCCCGATTAAGAACATTAAGAAACATGTCCACAGTGTACCGTGGTTAAGTTTGGTTCAGTTGGACACAAGATATTCGGCTCACAGCTACAGCTGTTGACTTCCCTCGCTGTGCCCTGACTCCTCTGTCATGGTGCCTGGAGCTTGCACTGGAAGTGCTTCTCTACAAGTCACACCACAAATAACCATGTCAAATGATTAGTCCCACCCTAAAGGCATTGTAATGGTGGCTGAATAATTCCACGTCAGGATGGTTGTAATTCTGAGTTGGAAGGACATATGTAATATGGAGGGGCACCAGATAAACTTCCTCCTTAGCATTTATGATGTACTTCCAATGGCAACAAACTCCAAAAATGGAGACTGACAGAGGAGCTCTCCTGTAGATGGTTCAAGAGACCAGCAAATCTGGAGCACATTCTTCTTTGTGCCAAGCAAGCCTGTCTGAGGGTTGGTTTATGCCATGACTTGTCGATTGACTGGAGAAGGAGAGGAGGCGACAAGCACCGAGGGAAAAAGCAGGCAAGCAGGACAAATGTGCAGTAACTAACCTCCAACCAGACATTGTGCTCTGGTCCCAGACAACAGAGCAAATTGCCTTGGTAGAATTAACGGTACCCTGGGAGGAAAGGATCGAAGAGGCCCATGAACACAAGCTGAACAAATATCAGTCCCTCATCTTTGAGGGCCAGCAAAGAGAGTGTAAAGCCTGGAACTTACCAGTGTAAGTTGGTTGCAGGGGTTTCTCTGGACAGTCACTGTGGAGAACACTGGGAATGCTTGGGGTCAGAGGTGCAACCCGCAAGAACCTGGTGAATGACATGTCAAAGCAGGCAGAGACGGCATCTTGATGGCCGTGGCTAAAGAGAAGCGAGCAGTGGCGAAACCCGAACGGAAAAGTAGAGGGAGGTTGGAGCTGAAATGCAAAGACCAGAAAGCCAGAGGGAGCAGTTCCAGAACGCTGGTGCTGCTGTCAAGTCCCACTGAGATGTCATGGGCTAGTTGACAAAACCCTGGTCCTAGTGACGTCCCAAGGTCTGAAACAAACACCCCCGCCCTCAGTTGAACTGCATCGTAAGGGAGCGACAATTCCAACCAGAACACAATAAGAGCAGGAGGTAACTTCTGCCGAGTGCAGTGATTATCCAACAGATTATCCTTGAATCTACGTAAAATGAAAATAATGCTATTTGGTAATAGCCGAAGAGATACTTGTGAGAAAATACAAACTGATGGGGAGGAAATTGAAAGGGTGAATGAACATGCATTTTTGGGAGTCATGATTGATGACAGAATGAGTTGGAAAACTCACATCAAAAACATAAAGTAGCAAGAAATCCTTCAATGCTGAGAATTTTTTTTTTGGTCAAAAATCCAGGACAAAAGAGAGCTGGTCTACGTTCCTACCCTCACCTATGGTCATGAGCTTTGGGTAGTGACCGAAGGGACAAGATCGCGTATACAAGCGGCGGAAATGAGTTTCCTCCGTAGGGTGGCTGGACTCACCCTAAAAGATTGGGTGGGAAGCACTGTCATCCCTGGAGAGACTTGGAGTAGAACCGCTGGTCCTCCGCATTGAAAGGAGCCAGATGAGGTGGCTCGGGCATCTGGTTAGGATGCCTCCAGGACGCCTCCCTGGGGAGGTGTTCAGGGCACGTCCAACCGGTAGGAGGCTTCGGGGAAGACTCAGGACACGTTGGAGAGACTGTGTCTCTCAGCTGGCCTGGGAACCCCTCGCCATTCGCTGGGAAGAGCTAGAGGAAGTGGCCGGGGAGAGGGACCTCTGGGCTTCCCTGCTTAGGTTGCTGCCAAGCGCCACTTGACCTCGGATAAGCGGAAGAAAATGGATGGATGGATGGATGATGGATGGATCAAAAATCACTCCAAACTCTCTTTTGTTCTCTGGTGTCACCATGTCTAACTTATTGTGTGGAGATATGGGAAATAACTACCAAAGTACACTTCACTCGCTTGATGTACTGCAAAAAAGATAAATTAGGATAATCCATAACGCGGCATACAGAGAACATACAAATCCACTGTTTCAAAAATCACAATTATTAAAATTTGCTGATCTGGCAAACCTTCAAAGCGCTAAAATGATGCATAAAGCAAACAACAAGCAGTTACCAAAGAATGTCATACAATTTTCCTCAACAAGAGAGGAGAAATATGATCTTAGGAAAAACTAAACTTAAAACACAAATATGCAAGAACAAGACTGGAAAGCTTTAGTACTTTGGCGTGTGGAATCAAAAGTAAAGAAGTAAAACAATGCTCTACATTTTCATTGCTATGTTTGTTAATATTATATTACCTTATACTAGGAACTTTTGCTTTTAGTGAGCACATAGTGTGGACAGCAACAATGTTTTGTTGCTATGGACGTACCCTGTAAGCAGGGCAGCCAGTGACAGCTGCATTCGCTGGCAGTTCTGCTACAGAGCAGGCCATCTTACTATTCATCCTGTGTTTAGCTAATATTATTATTATGCCGCTTTCACCTAATATCTTATTCTTCCGCTTTTTGTGCAATTGATGCGGCGCGAACTGTAAGGAGTTCCCCCACACAAGTTACACCGTCGGAAAGCTGCCGTTCAGGAGCAGAGCGGCATTACTTTTGATAACGTTTCGCATAACCATGGCGACGCTAGAAGCAAAAGAAAAAAAATTTGGCCACTAGATTAGGTACATCTGGAAGACAGGCGTTCTATTTTTAGAACAGGTGAAGATCTGGAAAAACAGTAGGATTTGCCTCCTTTTTACAGCCTTGTAGTTCATGCATACGGTCACGTAGAAACACGCTTAATGTCTCATTTTGTAGATATACTTGTCTACTTTCTCTGTGGCTAAAAAGTTTTTTTGGTGAAATGTTTAGTTTTGGGGCCGCACGGTGGCTGGGTGGGTAGCACATTGGCCTCACAGTCAGGAGGTTCAGGGTTGGAATCTCCGTTGGGCATCTCTGTGTAGAGTTTGCATGTTCTCCCCGTGCGTGCGTGGGTTTTTTTCCGGGTACTGTGGTTTCCTCCCACATTCCAAAAACATGCATGTTAGGTTAATTGGCAACTCCAAATTGTCCATCGGTATGAATGTGAGTGTGAAAGTTTGGTTGTCTATATGTGCCCTGCTATTGACTGGCGACCAGTCCAGGGTGTACCCCGCCTCTCGCCCAAAGTCTGCTGGGATAGGCTCCAGCATACCCGCCACCCTAATGAGGATAAGCGGCATAGAAAATGAATGAATGAATAAATGTTTACTTTTGGCGCTATCGTCGTCAGAAGGAGGTGAGCAAAACAAGATTTTGGAAAATTAATTTTTTTTTGCAAACAAGTCCTCCTCCTGGCCACACCGTTCAGCCCAACTTGATGATTTTTGCTAAAAACGTAGACAGACTCGTCTTCTTCCTGAAAATGTTTCCTTTATGCCTGTGGTGTGTGCGAATTTGCTTCTGTCGCCCCTTGAAGGGACAAAAGTCTGAAATTTCTCCGATTGACATTAATGTAAATGGGACATTAACGGCCGACGCTTCTTCCAGAAAAATCTTCAATTTTCACTGTTTTTTCATCGCACAATCGCGGCTATTTCTCCACCTATTAGAAAAATAAAAAGACGTGTGCATAGCCTAAAGCTCAGGTCGCTCCCGGTGGTCTTTATGTGTCAATACCTCAAATTGTCTGCCCGTGACAAGCTTATGTTTGACATGAACTTTTTCTCACATTTCCAATGTTTGAGCTAACTCACTTTCAATATGGCTGCTTTTCCCGCCTCTACTCGGCCCCTCCCTCCTCTGAGATCCTCCTTTACCCTCCTCCTACACTACTTTTCATTACAGTACTTTTTCAATACATCAGTGCTGTCTGTAGAGAAGTACGATCACAGTGATTTCCTTTCCCAATTGATACCAATTGCAGCATTAAGCAATGATAACAAATATCGATATTTCAGTATCGTTCCACATAATCCAAGCTGCCTGCATTGGTTGACAATTGCATTGTTATTGCAACAAACACATAAGACTTTATGTAGAGACCCTACAGGAATGCCTTGCCACTTTCTGGACTTGGCGTTGTCTTTCAAGGTGCTAGCAGGCTAACTGATAGCATGTTAGCATTTTAGCAAATTTCCTTCTTTTTAAAGGCAATACAGGCATTTCATGATATTGGGAGACTATAAAAGTGCCTTGGCGATTTTGGTGTACGTTGCTATCTAGCTAGGTGTTTGGATTCCACCTGTTACCGTGTTAGCATTTTAGCTAATTTTTTCATATTTAAAAGCTAATACAGGTATTTCATGATATTGGGACAATATAGAAGTGCCTTAGCGGTTTTTGGTGTACATTGCTATCTAGCTAGGTATTGGGATTCCACCAGTTGGCATGTTAGCATTTAATCTCATTTCCTCGTATATGTACAGCAGTGACATGGTGTTTGGCCATTTAAGCGCATAAAGGCAGAGGTTCAGAGCACAGAGGGGATGTCGATCAAAATTTCCACCGGGAATTTTTCTATTTGTTATATACCACTCATCACTATTATTATTTATTACGATTATCATTCATAAGGACTGCAATATCATTGATTTACCATGACAAGGACTACTATGTAACACACTGTCACATGACCTCAGTTATGCATTCAAACCTAGTAACTGCAGGAAGTGTACAAAAGTATTGAAATAGGGGAGACCCTACGGGGGTAGGATTTATTAAGCGTTGCTACTTCCTACTCCTTTTGGACATGTGGAACTGTCCGTTGTATTAGGTGATGTATTCCAATGTCATTTACATGCATGCTCAAATCAAATTCAACCATTACCATTACTATATACAGAATATAGTAAATACAAAAGTATTTAAAGAATGCATCACTCAGAATATAAACGAATAAAGGATGTGTGATGTACACTATGAACTGTGAACTATAAAACATAGACTATCGAGTATGTATGAAGCAAAATTTTGCTGCTTAATGAGAATAAGCGGCATAGAAGACGGATGGATTGATGGCACCGAAATAGATGCGTTCTTTGAGAGTAATGAGAGCTACAATATCCTAACCCCACACACACACACACACACACACACACACACTAGAGATGCCTTCAATTATCTGTGCTTTCATATCAACACTTTGTCAGCAAATCTTTGCACACTTGCTTTCCGTCCCGTCTAGTCACTGTCCTCTGGCAATCTCATCAATCATTCCTTCTGAGAATCCCTGATTCCCTCCTGCCGTGTGCATCTGACAATTTGTCCCGCTGTTTGTCCCATTAGAGAAGCAGCAAGGAGCTTATTTTCCAGCATATCTTCTTCTTCCACAACTTATTTTCTCTCAACACTATCATAAGAAGCCTTCGAAGACTGCGAGCGCCTTCTGCCACATGCTTTGAGTTTATGCTTTGCCACCCGGCACTAATATCAGACATGCTCGGACAACGACACACAGAGACTGGCTTTGCAAACCGTGGCAGTGTTCCTCTCCTCTGTTTATTGTCATATCTATTTGAGTGGATTGCAGGAATGGAGTGAAGTGAGCAAGCCTGCGAGGAAGACGTAAGCCGATGAAAGCGATGGGTCTCCTCTGTATGATAAAAACCTCATTATGGGCTGATCCTGCACCATCTTCCTGCTACTTTGCAATCATGGATCACAGCACTGGAGCGCTAAAACTTCCAGGCTGATTTCTCATCACCATCTAACACCTGCATAGTTTGTCTTGACCCAAAAGGTCGCCATAACACGTCAACATAGCTGTGGTCACCTTGTTTTCTTCTGTTCTATATTGAGCCTCTGAAGTTGCGCCCTATCGTGTTCCACTACACTAGCCCACACTCTTAGAGAAACAACTTTTTCTGTTGACCATAAGTGGTTTGCTTACGCTTCATCAGTTGGCAGGTCAAGCGGCGCTTTCGGGAGGCAGCGTGAAGAAAGACTGTTGTGATGGCACAGGGCCACAGCATAGGCCACACCAACACAGTTCATCAGGGTCCGAGAATAGAGCGTAGGGCTGAGTCAGCCTCGGGGTAACTGCCCACAGGGACAGGAAGAGAGGGCGAAATGTGTACTTGCGGGGAGAGGCCAAATGCAAAGCAAAGGAGACGGATAGAGGGAGTGTGAAAAAACAAGTCTTGGTTCCCGTTAGGTGGGGATTGTAAAAAGATTCCCGCTGTGACTTGCTGGCTGGTCGCCATTTGACTTCATGACTGAGCTTTTGACCTTGCAGCACAAAAACGCGAGAGGCGGCTTAATCACCCTGTTTACTGGAAATGCCACTGGAAAGGCCACATGATGCAAGCGGGGCTCATGCCAGCCTTTGCTGTTGTGGGCAACACCCAAAACAACACACTTTTGCAGAAAAACAACGACTACCATAACTAAGGCTGCATCTACAAATATCCCATTTTTGGATTGATTTTAAATGACACAAATCCTTTACCACTGCCTGAGTGTACACGCAGAGGAGTGAGCAGGCCATCAATTTCTGTCAAACCTCAATTTTCAAATCCCCCAGTTTTTATATGATTTGATTTTTGATGAAAATTATTATTACTATCATACAATTTTTTGTGTTGTATTTTCCTCTTTGCTACATTGAATCTTGTAGTATTGTCAAAGATATACATGGACTAGTCCCAGTATTGCTTGGATTTATTGGACTATTTAGATTTACATCATTTCATTCATTCATTTTCTATGCCGCTGATCCTCATTAGGGTCGCGGGGATGCTGGAGCCTATCCCAGCAGACTTTGGGCGAGAGGCGGGGTACACCCTGGACTGGTCGCCAGTCAATCGCAGGGCACATATAGACAAACAAACATTCACACCTACACAGGCATGTTTTTGGAATGTGGGAGGAAACCGGTGTACCCGGAGAAAAACCCACGCACGCACGGGGAGAACATGCAAACTCCACACAGAGATTCGAACCCTGTTCTTCCAGACCTCCTGACTGTGTGGCCGACGTGCTAACCACTCAACCACCGTGCGGCCATTTACATGATTTCCTATCACAGAATTGCTTCAGTTCTTTCTTGCGTTTGGCGGAACAAAAACCAAGGTACCAATGTACCACTCTGTTATTAAAGGTGGCAGGTAAATGAAGCTATGCTGTGCTTTCCGCCAGCCCTGTGCCACCCTGTGCCACCCTGAAGCTGTGAACTATAAAGGTGTACAGTCTGGAAAGATCTGAGAACATCCAATTCTGTGCTTTTTTTTTTGCTTTACAACTACATGTGTCCACTGTCTTTATTGTGCCTCTTAGGATAAAAAAATATGTCACTTAATGCAGATGTCATTTGAGTAGTATTATCCAGACTGGTAAGACAAATTGATGGCAGTTTTCCCATATTTCTGATAAATAGCAGTTCAAGACAAAGCAATGTAAACAAACTTGATACTTTTTCATCTATTTTGGGGAGTTTTGGCAAAACATGGCAAAACATAAACTATACAGTATTTATAATCTTAGATTCACAAAAACTGAAGACAACATTCGCTGACTCTATGCCTGTTGAATGTACATTAGTAAGAAGGTAATAAAACACCAGAGTGCAAACATATTTGATATTTACTGTTTGCCGCAGCTTGAACCGTCACCAAACCTGTGATGGGTTTTAGAGCATGCATGTATGCATGTAGATTGAACTCCATTTGGAAGTGATCTCCCGGTGCGGTGTGGAAGCTCAAAGCACCCGGCCACATCAAGAGAAGCCATCCGTTCTTAGGAGACGCAACAACCCCCCCGACCCTTCTCAGGCGTAATAACAGAGCCATCAAATAGCCATATTTATAATCTCCAACCGGGCCAATTTTAAAGTGGTCAGCTCCAGAGGTAAAGGAATTGTTGAGAGCAATTTGTGGTTTTCATTCTTAAAGAGGCACCATCCCAGTGGCAAATGAAATAAAGTCTGCTTCCCTTTTTTCCATTTGTCAATAGCAAAGCTGGCTTGAATTACGTCTTTGGCTCCCTTCTGATATCATTCTGCGATGATTTATTTCATTTGGGAGAAGCAAAAATGACATTATTATAATTCAGCTCCATGTTTGTGCGGCAGCAAAATTAGAGCATTTATCAATTTCCACAGCATCTTTTAATAATGGCTGGGCAACGTGATCATATGAAAGCAATTATTAATCTGAGAAGCGAGATCAAGCAAGTTGTCAAATTTAAGTCTATCACAAAATCCTTTTTGAAAACACCTACTGTACAGGAGTTGAACATAAGCAAAATAAGTACAGTGGAATCTCGTTTTTTGTAAGCCTGGGTGTTTGCAGACGAAAATTATTGCTAAAAAAGTTAGCATTGCTGGACGTCTGAAACACATGAATTGGAGTTACATTATTTCCTACTAGGAAAAGATCGTTTTTTTGTCTAACATTCTGGAACGGAGTAATGACGACGTTCTACTGTATTTAGTTTTCCAAGTTTGATTCCGTGATTAGCATACGGCTAGGGAATACAACATCCCCAGCCTCCTGTCACTCGCCAATCCCCGACAGCGATTTTAAAAGTTGACGGTTATCAGCACACTCTGCTTTTTCTATACTTCGAGATCATATGACTCTCAGGGGTGGATTCCGTGGGATAAATGTAGTAGCATGTGAGTCTTGGCAATCAAGGATGATGAAGGACTTGCTATAAGGAGCAATGTTTGTAACGTCACATCTTTTCAAGAGTGTGATGGCATCATGAGAGGATCCATTCACTAGCAGATGTTGTCGTGGGCAGCAGCTGTCACCAGGGACCGGAATATTTTCAATCACCAATTAGTTATTGTGATTGTGAACGGCTTTCAAATCTGTCGCAAGAACATTAAAATTGATGATTCCCAATCTGCAAAACACGTTACCACCTTCTTTTATGTGGTTAAGTGCTTGCTGACTTTGAGTGGCTCCCCCTGCATCTTTTGTTTCTTTCAAAAATGGTTGTAGATACATTCTGTTTGTGCTAGTTGTACCTCAATCAAGGAGGTTATGTAATTTATAAAAATGGCCATAATTATCCAAAGACCGTTTCTGCACAACTTTGTGAAGAATACAAATAATAAAGGCTTCTGTTTGTCAACTATCCCAATTGGCAAAGCATATTTAAATTATTTCCACTAATTCCACAGTGATTGACTCCCAAATTCAAAGATCTAAAATTTCTTCTATGTCCACAAAAGGTATTTCATTTAATGATCTGTGCTAAACCTAATCCACCCACCTCACAGGTGTGGTGTGATTTGACAGCAGGATTATTGCACACATTTTCCTTAGGCTGGCCATATTAAAAGGCCACTTCAAAATGTGTAGTTACAGGGCGGAACAGTTACTGTATAGCATAATCACACCAATACTCATGATGATGCACTACTCATTTACCTGGGTACTCTAATTTTACCCCTCTAAAATGTGCAGTTTTACTTTTTTGAGTTGCCTTTTTCATAGCCATTGTAAGGCACACCATAACACCAATAAATGTGCTGTGCTACCTGTACCTGGCCACAGTAAAAGGCCCCTTGAATGCATTTTTTGACTGGTATTTATGTGTTTGTTGAGCACATGAACATGCTGAGCCAAATTAGGATTGTTTTGTTTGATTGGAAGTAGTAAAATTGGAATTTCACCCATTTGTCTTGTTCCAAACTTAAATTTTGTTGGATTTTCAGTCATGGAAGAACAATTGGATTGAATTTTCAGGAAAGAGAGATGTCTATGAAGGCAAAATGTGACTAACAACTTTTAACATTTTAACAGTTAAAATATTCAGACATCTGGTTGTATCTCGACTACACCAAAACTCAAACCAGCTGCATTTGACCTGGAGGCCAATCATCCAGCTATATTTTTTTTATCTTTCCTTTACACAGTAAATGGAAAAACTACGGAATATTTTAATCTTAATGTTACTCTTTATTGATGCAGAACGCTTTGTTATTAACCTGTGGCCTCCTTTCATCTTGGTGTCCTTTCTTTTTGCTCTGCATGCCCCTGAGGAGTTGTGCTCACGCACGCATCCTCCAAATCAGTCACTGTGATATGCAATTGACCATTATTCACACACGTGCAGTCGTTGTACAGAATACATCAGGGGACAGCTGTTGTGCACTGTGTGTTTCTTTCAAGCATGCACTGCAAATTATTTTCCCCTTCGCCAAGATTTAAAATCTTATTTTTAGACATGTTAGTTAATTTCCCTACTTTTAAGAGCAATTTACTTATTTTTACTCAGTGACTTTGTACTCATGGACCTTAAATTCTTTTGTCTTGTTTAGTTCATAAATGTTAAAATTGAGCAGATAACTGAAAATAAGGTATATAGGTTTTTCCAACAAAGAAAGTTTTGTTCAAAGATTCCACAACAACCACTGGATGCTTATTTTAAGAACTCACTCCCTCTCTCTCCGCTTATCAGGCAATCATCACGAGACCATGACATTTTTTGTTATTCCTTTGCGTTCAGCGCCTATTGTCTTTGGGCTTACCTGGCTTCATAAACATAATCGTCACGTAGATTGGGCTAAATTTAGCATTGTCAACTGGAGCTTTTTTTTGCCATACTCACTGTCTAAGATCAGCGTGTCCCCGCCATTCCTCCGCTCGCTCCACCACTCCCGAAAATATTAACCTCTCACTAGTTCCCTCCGTGTACCACGATCTTTGTGAAGTTTTTAGCAAACTTTCAGTTTAGATGGTCATTTTGACGCAATTCCGTCTATCATTCCAGACAGGCAAATTCCCAGACAAAATGAAGACATCTAAAGTAGTTCCAATCTTCAAAAATGGAGATAAACATCAGTTCACAAACTACTGACCAATTTCCTTGTTACCATAATTTTCCATCATGAAAATGTTATTCAAGCATAGGTTGGACAAATTCCTCAAGAATAATGACATCCTGGCGGACAGCCAATACGGTTACAGAGCTAATATTTCCACTTCTATGGCACTGATTGAAATCACAGAGGAAATTAGGAATGCTAAAGATCATAGAAAGTGTGCAGCCTCAGTATTCATGGATTTAACAAAAGCTTTTGATACAATCAATCACAACATTCTAACTACAAAATTAGAAAGGTATAAAATAAGAGGGTTAGTTCTGAACTGGGTTTAAAGCTACCTTGCAAACAGAAGGCAATACTTGAAGCTAGGAGAATATGCATCTACAAATTTAGAGATATTATGTGCCATACCAGGAGGGTAAATTTTGGGACCAAAATTATTTAACCTATACATTAACAACATGTGCAAAGTGACAAAACAAAGACAAGTGACAAAGAGCTATTACTATTTGCAGATGATACCACCGCTTTTTGCTCTGGAGAAAACACACAAGAACTAATAAAAAAAGTTTCAGATGAAATTATTGCTCTTAAAAGATGGTTTGATAAAAACAGATTATCCTTGAATCTACGTAAAAGGAAAATGATGATATTTGGTAATAGCAGAAGAGACACTTGTGAGAAAATACAAATTGACGGGGATGAAATTAGTTGAGTTGGCAACCACACATCAAGAACATACAACATAAAGTAGCAAGAAATACTTCAATATTGAATCAAATAAAATTTGTCCTAGATCAACAATCACTCCAAACTCTCTATTGTTCTCTGGTGTTACCATGTCTAACTTATTGTGTGGAGATATGGAAATACTACAAAAGTACACTTCACTCTCTTGATGTACTGCAAAAAAAATCAATTAGGATAATCCATAACGTGGCATACAGAGAACACACAAATCCACTGTTTCAAAAATCACAATTATTAAAATTTGCTGACCTGGTGAACCTTCAAAGCGCTAAAATGATGCATAAAGCAAACAACAAGCAGTTACCAAAGAATGTCATACAATTTTTCTTTCCTAGTGAGAACATCGTCTTTACTACAACAACGTTTTGTTACAATTGTTTGAATACCACTCATCATTATTATCATCACTATTATTATTTATTATGTTGGTCATTCATCGGGACAGCAGTAAAATTTACTTAACCATGATAAGGACTACTATTTAACACACTGTCACATGACCTTACTTATGCATTCAAACTTAGTAAGTGCAGGAAGTGTACAAATGTATTGAAACAGGGGAGAGCCTAAGGGCCTAGGATTTAATAAGCTTTGCTTCTTCCAACTCTTTTTGGACATGTGGACCCGTTAAGTATATTAAGTGATGTATTCTAATGTCATTTACATGCATGTTCAAATCAAATAAACCGTTACCATTACCAGGATAGAGCTGCTCTCTTCCTCCACATCACCCTTATGACTGTTGTATTACGACCCGAGAGAGAGGCGATCGAGTAGTACATTTCCTCTTCCCTCGAGTCAGGCCTTATTCGCCCTTCTTCTTCTCCTTTGGCAGCAGGTTTTTTCTTTGTTAAGAAGAAGGACCAGTCATTGTGCCCAGGCATCGACTATTGTGCCCTTAATGACAATACTGTGAAGAATAAGTACCCTGTACCATTGATTGATTCAGCCTTTAATTCACTCCGCTCTGCCAAATTATTTTCCAACTCGACCTACGCAATGCTTACCACCTCGTCCAGATTCGTGAAGGGGATGAGTGGAAGACTGTTTTAAATATCCCCCTGGGGCATTTTGAATATTTAGTGATGCCGTTCGGGCTTATTAATGCCCCTGCCCTTTTCCAAGGCTTTGTTAACAACATCCTTCGAGATATGCTAGGTCGTTTTGTGTTTGTCTACCTCGACGATATATTGATTTTTTCTCCCACACTGGAAAAGCATGTCCAGCAAGTCCGCATGGTTCTCCAGAGGCTACTAGAAAACAGGCCATTTGTCAAAAGTGTATGACTCCTGTGCCCCTGTGCTCATACACCCTGACCCCACCTCTCAATTTTTTGTCGAGGAGGATGCCTCTGATACCGGTGTGGGGGCCGTCCTCTCTCAGCGTTCCAACTCCGACCAGAAGCTGCATCCCTGCGCCTTCTTCTCCCGCCGCCTGACCCCTGCTGAATGTAATTATGATATTGGCAATGAGGAACTATTGGCTGTCATCCTGGCGTTGCAGGGATGGAGGTACTGGCTGGAGGGGTCGGAATTCCCTTTCATTGTTTTCACTGACCATAAGAACCTGGCCTACCTTCGCACCGCTCAAAGACTAAACCCAAGACAGGTTTACCTGACAGGTTAAATTTTTCTGACTTTTTTTTGACTTTTCACCCAGGCTCCCAAAACAGAAAGCCGGACGCCCTCTCAAGGCTGTTCCCTCCACCTTTGGAGGACACCCGCCACGTAACCATCATTCCCCAGACTCGCATCTTAGGAGCACTCCAGTGGGATGTGGAGAAGCAGGCGGAAGACGCTCTCACGGACAATCCTCCACCCAAGAGCTGTCCAACAGGCCAATTGTTTGTTGGCCCAAGTCTTCGCTCCAACGTCCTCTGCTGGGCGCATGGCTCAAGGATTGCTTGTCACCCAGGTATCTCACGCATCATTTTTCTTCTGTCACAGCGTTTCTGGTTGCCATCATTGCAAGTGGACGCCAGGAAGTTTGTGACCACCTGCTCAGTATGTGCTCGCTGTCATGTTTCACCTCATGTTGTTGTCACCCTCTGTTTTGCCCTGCCTTCTCCTGGCTGTGTTTTTGTTTTTCAGAGAGTTTCTCTCCAGCTGGAGGCGGGACTACCGGGCACACCTGCCACTGATTGATTCCATCATTATTTAAACTCATGGTCTGGACCTGGGAGACGCCGGATTATTTGTTTGGGTAGACCTACGTCCTGCATGCACGGCAAACTTGTGTTTTTTCCGAAGCCTCCTGAGACTCTTTGTTTTCCCAGTTCTTATCTTCTTTGAGTAGAAAGTCCTTACAGCGTCTCCCAGTTATGCCTGGTGGCTTCCTGCTCCACAGCGTGACTACTGTTTGTTTTTTGCTGACACATCAATAAACCACCCACCTGCAAACTTGCCTCCTGCCTCTGCATCCGGGGTCCAGCACAACTTGTATGCGACAGACTAAACACTGGAAACGTCTCAACCACATCTATAATAATCATAGACTTCCCACGTATGTACTTATTACCAATGAGTATATACCACTTTGCTTTAACAACTGATTGCAAGACGTCCATTTCTGAAAAAATCTTGAACTTTTTGTTTAATGTATTCAGCATTCATAACGGCTGACACAGGACCCGATTGTTTTTCATTTGCAAATATTGGATGGTCAATGCCTATTTCATTTTGACAAGATTCAAGAAACTGATCATGATTTGCTAGGGATTTACAAACATTTTTCAAATTAAGCTTTAAAGCCCACTGCTTAAAATAATGATGCTTGGCCTCAAAACGCATGCACGTAGTTCTTACTGATGGACCAAGAGATATTATTTGACTTGGCTACTTAAGCTGAGTGCTGCTGGCTGGGAGACGCGAATTATTCTGCCTCAACCCCCGTCAGGCTTGTTGGTCTTTTTTCCTCACCAGATTCAACTTTACTCTGACTTACCGCCTAGGATTCAAGAACTGTAAGGCAGACTCCCTTTCACGGCTGCACTCCCAACCTTCCGAGACAGACCACAGTGAGCCCATCTTGCCCCAGTCCCGGATTCTTGGAGCCGTACAGTGGGAGGTAGAGAAGCGAGTCGAGGAAGCTTCCAAAGACTGTTCGCCTCTCGTGGGCTGCCCAGCCGGGTGTCTGTTTGTGGCCCCTGGACTCCGTTCCGAGGTCCTGCGTTGGGCGCACAAGTCCAAGATGGCGTGCCACCCGGGGTCTCCGCACTCCTTGGTGGCATTCACCTTGATGTCGTCTCGGACAAGGGTCCTCAGTTTTCTTCGGCCGTAAGGAAGGCCTTCTGCAAGGCATTGGAGGCATCGCCTAGCTTGTCCTCCGGGTACCACCCTCAGACTAATGGCCAGACTGAGCGGGCCAACCAAGATTTGGAGGCGTCCATCTGTTGTGTGTGCCACCAGCAACTCGCCTCATGGGCGGTCAACTTACAGTAGATTGAGTACGCCCACAACACTCTGGTCAGCTCGGTCAAGGGCATCTCCCCGTTTCATGCGGGTTCCAGCCCCCTGCATTCCCTTAGTTGGACGCGGAGTCTGCTGTCCCGTCTGTGTCCGTCCATCTACGCCACGCCCGCTTGGCCTGGCGTAACACCCGGGCGGCGTTGGCACGTTCTTTGGAGCGGAACCAACCGCTGGCAAACAGGCATCGCTCGACCGCCCCGGAGTACAAGCCCGGACAGCGGGTGTGGCTGTCGTCAAGTAATCTGCCTCTCCACATGGAGTCCAAGAAACTCCAGCCCAGGTACATTGGTCCGTACCCTATTGTCCGTATTCTTAACTCCTCCTCTGTGTTGCTGCGTCTTCCGGATTCCCTCAGGATTCATCCTGCGTTCCACGTCTCCCTCCTCAAGCCCGTTGCATCCAGTGACTTGAGCCCTACGGAGGTGCCTCCTCCTCCTCCTAGGTTGATTGATGGCCATCCTGCGCTCACGGTCAAGGCCATTCCAGACGTGAGAAGAAAGGGCAGGGGTTTTCAGTACCTGGTGGACTGGAAGGGATACAGCCCGGAGGACCGTTCATGGGTCTCTCGTGCTTTCATTTTAGACCCCACGTTGTTATCCGATTTTTACGACCGCTTCCCAGAAAAGGCAAGTAGGCAGCCAGGTAGCGACCTTTTGTGGGGGTTGAATATTGTATAATAGGAAAAAAGTTTGTATATTTAGGGACATTTTTTTTACCTAAATTTAACATTTAACCATAAAAATGGCTAGATGAACTAAAATACAAATGTAAAATATTTGGCCAAAAATGGGATTATATGAAGTATTCTACACTGGTCAGTAGATGTCAGTAATGTTATTGTAATGTTTGGTAAGGCCCACAAGCACCATGCTTAATCACAAGAACAACAGGCTTTTATTGCAGGTTTCAATTATTTAACAGACAGACTAAATCCCTTGTAAAAACACGAACTACTGTTACGGCCATAACCCATGCCAAGCTAAAACGCAACTCTGAACCAAAAATGTCACGTGTTCTCATTTCCCATACAGAAAGTATTTGTAGCAACACACTTGAGCACAATTTTTGTTTGTCTTGAATTTCTTATTTTATCCTATGTCTAATGAATTGGCTAGTAAGAGTGTAAAGGTGATTATACTGGTGTTATTTCATGCCTAGAGGGCTCTAATAACATTACAAATTGCATTTAGAATGTTGTTAACAGGTTTTCTGTGCTCTAACTAGGAATATGTTACAGTTATAGAAAAGGAATCCTACTTGGAGGAAATTCACTCACCACAGTTGAGTCTGGAATCAATTCACCACTATAAATGAGCGGTTACTTTATACTACAATAATGACACTCCTCCGTGAATCACCACCTTATCGTGGTGGAGGGGTTTGAGTGCCCGAGTGATCCTAGGAGCTAAGTTGTCAGGGGCTTTATGCCCCTGGTAGGGTCTCCCAAGGCAAACAGGTTCTAGGTGACGGGCCAGACTAAGAGTGATTTAGAAGCCCCCATATGAAGAAAAACAAGAGGAGTGACCGCACTTCGCCCGGACGTGGGATACGGGGGCCTCACCCTGGAGCCAGGCCTGGGGGAGGGGCTCGCAGGCGACGCCTGGTGGCCAGGCCTTCACCTGTGGGGCCTGGCCGGGCCTAGCCCGAAGAAGCCGCACGGGAACTCCCCCCCGCAGACCCACCACCTGCAGGGGCAAGCATAAGGGTCCGGTGCTGTGTGATTTGGGCAGTGTTCGAGGGCGGGTGTCTGGGCGACCTGGTCTTCGGCGACCAAATCTGGTTCTTGGGACATGGAATGTCACTTCTCTGGTGGGGAAGGAGCCCGAGCTTGTGGAAGAGGCGGAGACATTCTGACTAGATATAGTCGGACTCACCTCAACCCACAGTTTGGGCTCGGGAACCAAATTCCTTGAGAGGGGCTGGACCTTGTTCTTCTCTGGAGTTGCTGCATGGGAGAGGCGGCTAGCTGGTGTAGGTAAATTATTAGCCCCCCGGCTTGGTGCCTCTGTGCTGGAGTCATCCCCAGTAAACGAGAGGGATATTTCCCTACGCCTTATGGGTTGGGGAAAGGGTCCTAACTGTGGTTTGTGCGTTTGCGCCAAACGGCAGTTCAAAGTACCCAGCCTTCTTGGAGTCTATCAGAGGGGTTCTGGAGAGCACCCCAGCTGGTGACTCCATAGTTCTACCGGGGGACTTTAACGCCCATGTGGGCAATGACAGTTAGACTTGGGGGGGTGTGGTTGGGAGGAACAGCCTCCCTTTATATTAAAAAAAAAGACTGGCCTACTTGTAAGATTCGTTTAGGCTCATTTCAAGGTCTGAGTTTCATCTTACGGATTATTAATTATGCACTAATATGTAATATCATTTTCACTTAACAGTAATAATAATATTTCATTTTGTATTGGTTAGAAAGTATTTTATTCTAAAAAGTATTTTCAACTTAAAAGGTCCTGCTTATTTTTAGATATAGAAATCTTAATTTAGAATTTCATACCAAGTAAAATTTTCTTGCTGCATGGACAGATAATTTCACTAGTTTGACATTTTTCCCCAAAAATGTAGTCTTTGTATTTATATTTGGCCAGCCGTTTTCTGCAGTGTGGAAGCAAAGCTTGAGTATAGCATAGAACGTGTGTCCTAATAGAGGGCAGTGTAGAGCCGTGTAAACTTGGCTTAATTCCACCTCCGTCTGCGCAGGAAGGAAATGGGGCTTTATGCACTTCTCAACAACTTCCACTCCAGAACATCAAGCACTCCAGTGTTGTCTAAAACTGGCTGTGTGTTTGTGAGACTGCTTGCAGGAAGCTGACCCTGTCAGTGTGTGTTTATCGGAGGGAGGAGGATGTTATCAACATGGCGGCAATGAGAGATGGATTGCGTCCCACAGGGCTAGATTGAGCCCCTGTACAGCGGACCCTCTAAAATGTATATAAAACTCCTGGATCATTTTTCTACCTCCCGCTCTGTCCATAAATCAGCAAAAGAGCAAGGCGCAGACTTGGCTGAGCATCAGACGGGCTCCGGGTGACTTGGCCTGTCATCCTGCCACTAGTAAGGCAGGCGTCTTAATAAACGATTGAAGGCTGCGTAACATAATAAACACGGAGCCCTCTTACTGGGCTTTCCCAGGTTTGTTATTTTTTGTAGCCCTCAAAAGATATGGCTTGGTAAAAGCTGTAATATTTATAGATAAAGGCTCCATTAAAAAAAAAAAAAAAAAAAAAAAACACATGCAAACAAGCTCAAACAGGCTCGGAATGACTGGAGTAGGGATTTTGAGCTCGATGTGTTTCCATTTCTACTACAGAGATTTTTCTTTATCAGAGAAACCCCTGTTGGCTGGCGTGCAAAGGGGACTTTAAAGAGTTAAGCTCATTCTCAAGGAGAAGTGAAGTGCTGACTTTCTGTGAGTGAGTGATGACATGGATGTCTTCTTCTACAGCTGACTGCTCAACCTCAGAGGGTAGTTTTTCTCTCAGCGAGAGGGGAGCTGCATCAGTTTGACAGCCACAGGTACAAGTTAATACCTCTCCATTAGTAACTCACTGCTGTGCTTACCACCTCCTAGACGTCATAAATCTCATTCTTTGGTCCAATGCAGATCCCAGCCAAGCTGATTTATGGTTACAACGTCTTGTAGACTTTTCATCCTTTATCCCTGTTTATTGCCTCCACCTTTCCATGTACTTTTCCTTTTGCTCCCTTTTTCAGTCTGCTCTCCGGGTGTCTGGCCCCTGATTTAGTGCTGCAGCTAGCCAAGCAACACATACAGACGCACGGCTTCTAAGATCCCCTTCGAGCGGGGTCTAATCGGATGTGGCATCCTTTATGGCAGAGTGAGAGCAATGAAGATTCTGAAGGGATTGGCAAACACGTCAAACTGTTTTATAAAAGTTGCCAAAGCAAATGGCGCCTGCAGACACATCACACTCACTCAAACATGCATTGTGATCAATTCCTCCTGACCCTGTCTGAGGAAGCGAGCATGTAGATTTACAGGGATGGACTTTTCCTGAATCGTGATTTTTCTTGACTAGTGATTAGCAAAGACCTACACAGTCAACTGCTGATGATAACAAAGCTGGGGTACAATGACTTTTGCTTATGGTATCCATGCGAAGGGACAGGGACATGTGATAGACATGGTTTACAGCCATTTGAAATCACGCAATGTATTGATAAATGCACCGTATATTCTCACTGGTATTTAAAAAATAAATTCGTTAATTATAATCAAATAGCAATAGCTAAAAGGTAATAGGAATTGCAGCAAAGTGGTATATTGCATGGATTTAATTTCTATTCATAAAAACAACAGCCCTTGAGATGCGTCAATTTGGGAGTGTTGGAAAGCCATTGTGGCCGCATGGTTGGCCTCACAGTCCGGAGATCTGGGTTTGAATCTCCTGAAGGTGTGTCCAACAAAAATTTACACCAGTTGCACCCTGGCCTGCTGAAGCTAGTCCGAATAAAATTGATTTATAGCACCGAAGTTGTTTACTTTTCATACCTGTTGATCTATTTGTGGGACACCGGCCGGAAAACCGATCATATGTGATGTAAATAATTGTCACAGCTTCTTGACTGAAAATGCATATGTAAAATACATCAAAACAAGAGCTTTGGAAAGCAAATAGCTAAGGGATACTTACGGTTGAACACAATATGGCCAAGACTGATATATGGCTAATATCATTGCTAGATTTTGGCCGCTGTGGAGGAGGTTTTTGATCAGACAATCACAGATCATAAAATAAAGACAAAAAACAAAGCTCAGAGTGATTCAGACTTGATGTTATCGTATCCTCTGACTCCACTATTTACCTTCTCAGCACCGTCTGCACTGTGGCGTCACAGCCATTCGTATGGAGACAGCGCAAAGTTAATAAACAATGACTTTCCCCTTTTCATTGGTGCTAATCATATCACTGCGCAATTCAACGTTTGTTTCATTTCCATCAAAGACGTGCCTTATCAGCCCTGATATCAAGACATCTGAGAATATTTCCCCTCCAAAATCAGTTAACATTTCAAAATTCTCACACGGGTTGGGTTTTGGTTTTCAGTCACCCGCTGAGAGTCTAATGGAACAAGCGGTTCAGCAAGTGCGTTGAAAGTCCACACTCCTTGGTGTCAAACTGTTTTTTCTTAAACTTTAAATCTGCACTTGCTTTGGATTGAAAGCTCAGTGGTCAAGATTTACCACAGCGTCCACGATTTAGATGACCTTAACAAACCTCGATATTAGACAAGGGAATCTCTTTATGACTAACTGCCTGCTAATGCTTATAACAGCAGCTCTGCTTGTAACAGATGTGCAGTGTTCTTGCATCTGTCCCTCTGACAATGAAGTTCTACTTTACCTGCAGGACATCATATGTTGACCCATGGGACATACTGTAGCTCCACACCAACACACACACTGAGCCACAAGGTGGTTTCTCATCATTCTCACCACCATCAACAGAACCCACAGGTCCACCTCCCCGGGGACAGTGCAGTGTCGCTGCATACTAACAGCCTCAAAAGTGCGTTTTTGTGAGGGGAAGGCTTAGGGAGTGGAGGAAAAAGTGTAGAGAGGGGTATAACATAGTTTCTCATATACGAATGTCCTGAGTAGGCCCGTCACCCAGGATACCAGGTGCATGGCTGAGAGCTGAAGGGTTTATAGATGCTTACTTTGGTGCTGATGGCGATGGGGAAATGGAGACAACGTCTACACTATGGTCTTTTTGTTAGTACGTTGCCAAGCCTAGTCGGGTGACATGCAGTTTTTCTGTTAGCGTCCCCAAAAGAACACATCATGGATAAGCCGGAAAGATGACACAGAAAGATTTAGTGAATGTTTGTTTATATGCCCTGTTTCCAAACAGTGCCCCTAACACTGAAACTCAAACATAACAGAAAAGATGTTTTTATTCATCATCTTTCTGTTGAAGAGCCTCAGGTATTGCTGAGGTTGTGTTGTTCTCCTCACGTCGCAGTCCAGCCTTTTCAAATCAGCTGGGGGTGGGGGAAATGTCGCACCCTTTGACCCTGGTTAAGGCTATAAACACAAGGCCCCAGTGTTTATAGCTGTCTCGGTGAATGCTCGTTAAAGGAAATCATCACAATTTTGAGAATTGTTGTAAATTGACGACAATAATATTTTATATTTACGAGTCTTATTACAAGAGTAAAAACATATATCGTAACTTCTTTCTACAGCCATTGCCTGAGACCGCTATGAACCGGAGAGCAGTATGTGGAGGGGCAGGGTACTAGCGTGTAGCGGTGCGACGATCCTAACCCCAGCTAGCCAGGTTGTACCCAACTGCTCTATTTTGTCGTCCGTTATGAATAAACACTTGTCTGATGCCAGGGGGACGTCCCCCTCCCCTCTTAACAACCATGCTGTAATTTCCCTCTGACGCGTATGACACAATAACGCATACAATTACCACTTTCGAACTCGTAAAATTACAACTTTAAATATTCTAATATTATGACTTTTAATTTCGAATTCCTAAATTATCAGGACAACTAATTTGGTTTATTATTTCATTTACTGTATTTCTTGTTTTTAACTCAGCTCTGTTTGGCCCTTCAAGTTGTTTGTATTTGTTGTACTTATTTTTAAACTTTGAACCTGTAAAACTGGCCTAATTAAAACGTGTATGACTTGACACAACTTGCAGGCGAAAAGCAGTGACAGGACTTGACGTGCTTGGATGTCATAAAGATTTACTGACTTGCTTGTAACTTGCTCCTCCCTGAGTCACCACCTTATCGTGGTGGAGGAGTTTGCGTGTCATGCGCCTGTTAGGCTCACCCATGACAAACAGGTCCTAGGGAGGGACCAGACAAAGAGTGGCTCAAAAGACCCTAATGATGAATAACACAATTGGACTTCGTTTTCCCTCGCCCGGACGCAGGTCACTGGGGCCCCCCTCTGGAGCCACGCCCACAGGCGGGGCACGATGGCGAGCGTCTGGTGGCTGGGCCTGCACCCATGGGGCCCGGTCGGGCACAGCCCAAAAAGGTAACGTGGGTCCTCCCTCCCATGAGCTCACCACTCGTGGGAGGGGCCAAAGGGGTCGGGTGCAAAGAGAGCTGGGTGGCGGCCGAAGGCAGAGGCCTTGGCGGTCCGATCCTCGGCTACAGAAGCTAGTTGTCGGTACGTGGAATGTCACCTCTCTGGCGAGGAAGGAGCCTGAGCTGGTGCGTGAGGTGGAGAAATTCCGGCTAGATATAGTTGGAATCACCTCAAAGCACGGCAAGGGCTCTGGAACCAGTCCTCTCGAGAGCGGCTGGACTTCATTCTACTCAGGTGTTGCCAGCAATGAGAGGCGACGAGCAGGGGTGGCAATTCTTGCTGCCCCCCGGCTCCAAGCCTTCACGTTGGAGTTTAACCCAGTAAACGAGAGGGTAGTTTCCCTACGCCTTTGGGTGGGGGAACGGGTCCTGACTGTTGTTTGCGCTAATGCGCCAAACGGCTGTTCAGAATACCCGCCGTTTTTGAAGTCCTTAGAGGAAGTACTTGAGAGTGCTCCCTCGGGGGATTCTCTTGTTCTGCTGAGTGACTTCAACGCTCATGTTGCCAAAGACAGTGAGACCTGGAGAGGTGTGATTGGGAGGAACGGCCCCCCTGACCTGAACCCGAGAGGTGTTTTGTACCTGGACTTCTGTGCCCGTCACGGATGGTCTATAACGAACACCATGTTCAAGCATAAGGGTGTCCACATGTGCACTTGGCACCAGGACACCCTGGGCCGCAGTTCGATGATTGACTTTGTGGTTGTGTCGTCGGACTTGCGGCCACATGTTTTGGACACTTGTGTGAAGAGAGGGGCGGAGCTGTCAACTGATCACCACCTGGTGGTTAGTTGGTTCCGATGGTGGGGGAGGATGGCGGTCAAACCTGACCCAAACACATTGTGAGGGTCTGCTGGGAACGCCTGGCAGAGTCCCCTGTCAGAAGGAGTTTCAACTCCCACCTGTGGGAGAGCTTTGACCATGTTCCGAGGGAGGCAGCGGACATTGAACCCGAGTGGGCGATGTTTTGTGCCTCCATTGTTGATGCGGCTGATCGGAGCTGTGGCCGTAAGGTGGTCGCTGCCTGTTGTGGCAGTAATCACAGAACCCGTTGGTGGACACCAGTGGTGAGGGATGCCGTCAAGCTGAAGAAAGAGTCCTATCAGGCCGTCTTGGCCCATGGGACTCTGAAGGCAGCTGACAGGTACCGGCAGGTCAAGCGGTCTGCAGCTCTGGCGGTTGCTGAGGCAAAAAACCAGACATGGGAGGAGTTCGAAGAGGCCATGGAAAACTACTTCCGGATGGCTTCAAAGAGATTCTAGACCACCATCCGCCGTCTCCGGCGGGGGAAGCAGTGCACAGTCAACACCGTGTATGGTGGGGACGGTGTGCTGCTGAACTCGACTCGAGATGTTGTGGACCGGTGGAAGGAATACTTTGAAGACCTCCTCAATCCCACCGACACGCCTTCCAACATGGAAGCAGTGCCTGGGGACTCTGAGTCAAGTTAGCCTATCGCTGGGGCTGAGGTCACCGAGGTGGTCAAAAAGCTCCTTGGTGGCAAGGCCCCGGGGGTGGATGAGATCCGCCCGGAGTTCATTAATGGCCTGGATGCTGTAGGCATGTATTGGTTGACACGACTCTGCAGCATTGCGTGGACGTCGGGGTCGGTGCCCCTGGCCTGGCAGACTGGGGTAGTGGTCCCGCTTTTCAAGAAGGAAGACCGGAGGGTGTGTTCTAACTGTCGTGGGATCACACTCCTCAGCCTTCCCGGTAAGGTCTATTCAGGGGTTCTGGAGAGGAGGATCCGCCGGATAGTCGAATCTCGGATTCAGGAGGAGCAGTGTGGTTTTTGTCCTGGTCGTGGAACTGTGGACCAGCTCTATACTCTCGGGAGGGTCCTTGAGGGTCCATGGGAGTTTGCCCAACCAGTCTACATGTGTTTTGCGGACTTGGAGAAGGCATTCGACCGTGTTCCTTGGGGAATACTGTGGGGAGTGCTCTGAGAATATGGGGTATTGGACCACCTAATCCAGGCGGTTCGTTCCCTGTATGACAGAGTTTTGTTCGCATTGCCGGCAATAAGTCGGACCCGTTTACAGTGAGGGTTGGACTCCGCCAGGGCTGCCCTTTGTCACCGATTCTGTTCACTACTTTCATGGACAAAATTTCTAGGTGCAGCCAATCAGTTTGGTGGCCTTATGGCCTCATCAGTCTGTGACCTTCAGCAATTACTGGAGCGGTTTGCAACTGAGTGTGAAGCTTCTGGGATGAGACTAAGCACCTCCAAATCCGAGGCCATGGTTCTCAGTTGGAAACGGGTGTACTCTACCCTCCGGGTGGCAGTGAGGTCTTTCCTCAGGTGGAAGAGTTCAAGTATCTCAGGGTCTTGTTCACGAGTGAGGGACGGTTGGAGTGTGAGGTCGACAGACGGATCGGTGCAGCGTCTGCAGTAATGCGGTCGCTGTACCGGACCGTCGTGGTGAAGAGAGAGCTGAGCTGGAAGGCAAAGCTCTCTGTTTACCGATCGATCTACGTGTCCACCCTCACCTATGGTCATGAGTTATGGGTCATGACCGAAAGAACGAGATCGCGGATACAAGCGGCGGAAATGAGTTTCCTCCGTAGGGTGGCTGGACTCTCCCTAAGAGATAGGGTCAGGAGCTCGGCCAACCGGGAGGAGCTCAGAGTAGAGCCGCTGCTCCTTCACATTGAGAGGAGCCAGTTGAGGTGGCTCGGGCATCTCGTCCGGATGCCTCCCGGGCGCCTCCCTGGTGAGGTGTTTTGGGCGTGCCCAGTCGGGAGAAGGCCCTGGGGAAGACCTAGGACACGCTGGAGGGACTATGTCTCACAGCTGGCCTGGGAACGCCTTGGTGTCCTCCCAATGGAGCTGGAAGAGTTCGCAGAAGATCGGGAAGTCTGGACTTCCCTACTGAGACTGCTGCCCCCGCGACCCGGACCTGAATAAGCGGAAGAAAATGGAATGGATCTTCACAAGGTTTGTGTGGACTTGGACAGCAATATTTCACTGTATGAACATTTTATATCTTATCGCAACCAACAAGACAAGTTTATTTACCTTATTTGGACACAAAGACATGTTCTCGCTGTGACTCCTTAGAGTTATTACTCTGAGCTTTGACTGCTGTTGTTTTGGGCTCATGTTTGGGAAAAGAAAAAGCTGCGTCATCATGGCAGGTAACACAGCAATGGTGGCTGGGGTCTATAAAGTAGGAACATGGCGAATTCCCAGGCTGCAGGCCTCCAAACGTCTTTTCTTGGACACGTGTCCACCGGTGTGAGAAGTACAAAGTGGAGAAAGGGGCGGATAGCAAGCACAAGGAAAAGCTTGCTGAGCCACAAGTCAGACTTCCTCTGCATCCTCCCCTCCATGGACTTGATGCCTGTCCCACATAAACTGCCAGCTGGGGGGGCTGCCATATTGCTGCACTCATTTTTTTTGCGTCTATCTAGTCCTGTGCTAGATAGACGGATGAAGAAGTTGGACCAGCAGTATAAAGAGAGGCTCCGCACTGCAGATCTGTTTTATTGTCTTGATGCAGCTGCCACTCGTCATATTTAGCTCTGTGTTTTGGCCTCGATGTTCCTTTTGTGTTGGACGCAAATATGTAAAAAAATGACCACTCTAGATGTCATGTCCTCCTCACTTTATTTTGTGACAAAATGTTTGATATCAGACCAACAGAAAATAGAAGGATGATGGAGTCATTTGCATAGGCTTTGAGTTTTGTCAAAACTCACCCATTGGCAAGAAGACCTCACACCGTGCCGTTCAAACACTAATAAGAGCGACACCGCCATCTGTAGGACAGCATTGAAACAACGCCTCTTTTCTCCCTCAATCACACTTTACACTCCTCCTGAGGTAAGTACAATTTCTGTATTATCTGTGGTAGAGGTTGCATGGGTGTCATGTTTATTTAGTCAGCCGTGGGGACGCCCACCGGGGGCCTCCCACTTGCAGGTGCCAGCTGTTGGCAAGCACTGGAGCTGTTTTACATCACCCTGCATGACTGGCAGATCTGACAGGAAGCGTGAAAGTGGCAGAGTTACCCAGCTTGAAATTTGAGGTTTACAAAAAGGGGCAGTTTCTTTCACAAGTTTTATTTTTTTCTTTATCAAACATCTGTCTGTGTGTCTTAAATTGGCGTTACGGATCCTGTCAGAGAACTTGACCCTGATTACCTCAAACACGTGGATTAATCACAATATTCACCTCTGTGTGGACCCACAGCGACCACACTTATTACATCAAGCTGGCATTTAGTTTCCACTGATGCCTTGTAGCATGATATTTTTTAAAACGCATATTTTTCTCTCTCAGTTTATGAAAAAATTGGTGTCCACATGACCTTGTATTTAACTTAAAAAATGCACACGTAAGCGGATAAATGCATTCCAAACTTGTAGGCGGCAACAGAATCATCCTCTGTCATCCCGTTACTTCGCCAAAACATAAAACATGGCGCCAGGCTCGTTGTTGTGGACTGATGAGACGCAAGGAAACATTGTCAGTTCTAAAGGCATCCATGTGGTTTCTCATTAAATACAGGTCAGATGTGTGACGTCACAGCATACGTTCCGTAGGAAGTGACGTTTGGAAACGCTAACTTCCGGTTATTTGCGTCCATACCCAAACGTATAACTGGAGTTTTCTCCAGATCCACACTTTGGCCGGAGGTTTTGAAAACCTTCGATTTTAGTGCCGTATATCTGATGATACGTGTGGATGATAGGCAAAAACGTGGCAAAGACCATTGTTTTATGAGATACCCGCCTGCGTGTGGATGGGGCATTAGACTAACCTTAATTTACAATGGACCCTCCATAGACTGGAATTCATACTAAGCAATTTTTTCAAGACATATATTCCTCTAGATTTGCACAAAACCTCAGTAGGAAATCAGTGTACTTTTGGAAACCAAAGTTCCGTGTGCTAAAGCTAATGTTAACAACTCCAGTCAAACTTTGATGTACAGTCAAACCTTAGGTTTTGATCTTTCACTAAACATTTTTGTTTGTTTTTGTGCGTAACAAACTTGTATTTCGCATTTAAAATTACGTCAGCAACAATATATTCCTTCTTTTTTTTTTAAAAGCTTGTATTTTGGGTGTCTGGAACAGATTACAGTCATCCCTCGCCACATCACTATTCGAATTTGGCGGTTTCACTCTATCACAGTCTTTCAAAAGTGCATTTGCATATTTAACCCCTTTTTATGTGTTCTTCCCTAAATTGAGCATTTACAAGCAGACAAATTGCTAAATGAAATAAAACACAAATAAAAAGCATTCAGATGCGGCTTTCAAATTCTGATCATATCTGGTATTCTATGCTGGTCACTTGGTGTCCGTCATGTTTGGTGAGACACACAAGACAAACAGGTTGTTGCAAGTTTGTTGCATATCTAATGCTACACACATTTATGATAAACTTATAATAATATAATGTAAATAATACAGTATAATTGTTATATATATACTTCTAACAAAGGCTAATATTGTGTGCCTAACTCCTGCCGTGCTAAAATTCAACTCTGAACCCCAAGGGCACTTCCTGTCTTTCACAAACATCATTTACTTTAACACACACAAGCATTAATTTTAGTTTTAGTGTTCCCTCTTGAATGGCTTATTTTCTTAAATGATATATACAGTATAGGATTACATGACTGTAAAGGTGACTATAAAGGTGATATTTCATTTTAGATGGCTCTAATAATGTCCATCCATTCATCCATTTTCTTCCCCTTATCCGGGTCTGGGTCGTGGGGGCAGCAATCTCAGTGAGGAAGTACAGACTTTTTGGTACCCTGGCAACCTATTCCAGTTCCACCGAGAAGACACCAAGGCCAGCTGTGAGACATTGTCCCTCCAGCGTGTCCTAGGTCACAGCTGGGCATGCCACTCTCCAGGGAGGTATACATACTCTCAGGTTCTCCCGGTTGGCGGTGCTCCTCATTCTATCTCTTAGGGCGAGTCTAGCCACCCTACGAAGGAAAGTTATTTTATCCACTTGTATCCGCAATCTCGTTGCTTCGGTCATGACTCAAAGCTCATGACCTTAGGTAAGGGTATGAACATGGATCGACCAGTAAATTGTGAACTATGTCTTCCGGCACAGCTCTCTCCTCACCATGACAGTCCGGTACAGCGACCACATTACTGCAGACGCTGCACCGATCCGCCTGTCGACATCACGCCCCAACCCTTTCTCACATAAGAACAAGACCCAGAGAGACTAAACTCCTCCACCTGGGCCAAGACCTCATTCCCAAACCGGTGGGTGCAATCCACCCTTTTCCGACTGAGAACTATGGCCTTGCATTAGTTAGGAGGTGCTGATACTCATCCCTGAAGCTTCACACTCAGCTGCAAACTGTCCCAGTAAACACTGAAGGTCACAGCCTAATGAAGCCATCTGCCGTCAAATAACAGAGATGAGATTCTAAGGCCACCAAACTGGACCCCTTTTGACGCCTTGGTTACAGGTAAATATTTTGTCCATAAAAATTATGAACACCAATGGTGAAAAAGGGCAGCCTTGGCGGAGGTCAAGAAGGAGACTCGACTGGCGATGGGAACCAGGCTCCTGTTCCAAATGGCAAATGGACCAAATGGCGCGTAGTACAGCACCTCCAACCCCGTATTGCCAGAGCACTCCCTGCCGGACACCACAATGGACATTGTCGAATACCTTTTCCAAGTCTACAAAGCACATGTAGAGAGGTTGGGCAAACTCCCACATACCCTCCATTACCCTCGCAACAGTGTAGAGCTGGTACAGTCTTCCACGACCAGGACAAAAACCACATTGCACCTCCTTTAGCAGCGGTTGTACCGTTCTCTCCAAAACCCTGGAATAGACTTTCCTGGGGAGGCTGAGGAGTGTGATCCCCTGGTCGTTGGAACACACCCCCCGGTCACCAAAACTCATCTATGCCTGGAGCTGTGTTTTGACTACCCCAGATACCTCAGTTTGTGTCCTTAGACTCTGCTTCTTCTATGGAACATATGTCAGTGGGACTAAGAAGGGCCTCAAAGCATTCCTTCCACCGTCCAACTACTGTATATCCTCAGTTGAGGGCCAGTTGAGGTCACCAGGCCTCCGTCCTTGCTGCAGACACTGTTTCCCTATCCTGAGGCTTTGGACGATTTGCCAAAAACTCTTTGAGGTCGACCAAAAGTCGTGTTGCATGACATCACCAAACTCCTCCCACACCTAAGTTGATGCCTCGACTACTACCGCAGCCGCGTGCCATTTGGCCTGCTGGTACCTGTCAGCTGCCTCTAGGTCCCCACAAGCTCTAATAATGTTCAAACTGTGTTTAGAAGGTCGTAAGGAGATTTCAATGCTGTAACTAGGAAAATATTCTAATTACAAATCCAGAATTCTACTTAGCCAGAATTCACTTATAGTCGTGCCTGGGAAAACTGCGATCAATGAGGGATTACTTTAAATGGATTTACATTATTTCAGATGAAAAAAAAATTGTAAATTTTCATACATTTCAATTTTTGTTGAATCTTTTGAAAGTAAGTAATAACAAAAACCAAGTACCACTGTAGTCAGGGGTTCCGCTGGAATTCTGGGCCCAATGAAAAAGAGTCATATTGGGCCTTCCCCGTACAGCTGTTGTCACCTCATTTCTATTTTTGTGGGCCTTGTCAGTCAAGGGATCTTGGAATTGTTCTAACTTTTACCCCCTTTGGGGCAGCCCTGACTGGAGTTTATAATTTGTAAAAGCATTTGTAAGAGATTACGACTATACACGGGACAATGAGTCATAGTATTTAAAAAATCACAAACTTATTCAATGACCTTGAAAAACTTCAAAAAAAAAGTTGGTATCAGTATCGGTATCAACAATACTGGCCCTCTACACTGTATATTTAGTATCGGATTGATACCAAAATCAGTACCATCGAGTTGCTTACCCTATTGGACACAAAACAGGAGAAAGATAGTTCCTCTGGAAGGTGGTTAAAATGTTTCTCTCACACAAACATCAAAGCTTTTTTGGTTGAACTATGACTCACGCAAAGTTCGGTTCCAGCAAAGAACAAAAGCAAATGCAATGAGCACAACAATGGCCGCCTTCTATGTTTGTCCAGAAAAAGATGGCGCTGTAGCAGTGTTTGTATTATTTTGGAGGATCTAAGCACGCCAAACAACCGAATAGTCCTCAAAAGAATCAAAGACACATGCTGGTGCTATGCCCAATCCTGAACTCACAGAGCGCGTAGTCCAACATTTCACGGCAATAACTCCGCAATTACACACCAAGGGGAGAATGTGCGTTGTAAAACGTGCTCGGCCAATGCCTCGGGAAGCAGCCTAAGCTCCTCTAACTACTAGGAAGAAACACGGTCGGCTGCTGGAATACCATTAAGAGCTGGCTGCTGGAATGGCAGCATTGCATTTGTTAGCATTGCATATCTAAATAGCATCTAAAAACTGTGGCTTGTGCTGATTACGCAGGGTTCTACAAGAACAACAGTTGTGCTCCCGTTTGACTGCAGGTGGGTGAGTTTGAAATCATTAACTGTTAACAGTCCATCAGTTAAAGGGACTGTATGGCTCGGTACAAGTGGTTTTCGGTGTACGGCATTCTGAGTTTCTGCGTTTTGTTGGGTCCTATCCATGCATGCATCCATCTTCTTCACTTATCTGAGGTCACAGAGGAAGCAACCTACTCCACTCCATTCTACTCCACTAGTCATAACATCTTATCAATATAATCAATAAGTCACTAGTGACAGGCTACTACCACAATCATTCAAAGTGGCTGCAATCAAGCCGCTTCTTAAAACACCTAACCTTGATTCACACGTCTAGCTAATTACAGACCAATATCCAATCTTTCATTTTTCTCCAAGATCCTAGAGAAAGTAGTTGCCAATCAAATACACCATTACACCATTTCCTTGAAAACAATCATCTACTTGAGGTCGTACAGTCAGGATTTAGGATGCATCACAGCATACAAACAGCTTCTCATTGCCTAAGAAAAAGGCCTCATTTCAGTATTAGTTTTACTAGACCTTTCAGCAGCATTCCACACAACTGACCACCAAATTCCAACGCGACGATTAAAACTCAGCTTTGGCATTAAAGTAACTGCGTCAAAAAGGTTTCAGTCTTATCTGTCAGATCGCCTGCAGTTAATATCCATTAGCAATAAAGACTCAAGACACGCAAAGGTCCATCATGGTATCCCTTAGGGTTTTGTGCTAGGATCAGAATTATTCAGTCTTTACATGTCCTCTTTAGGTAATGTCATCAGAAAACACTCTGTTAATTTCCATTGCTATGCAGATGACACACAACTGTACTTATCAATGGAAGCTAACCGAGCTTGTCAGCTGTCCAAACTCCAGGCGTGCCTAACTGACATAAAGGATGGATGACTTCAAACATTTTACTATTAAACTCAGATAAAACTGAAATCACAGTCCTTGGTTCCCAGCACCTCAGAGACAAGCTTGCAAATGATATTACTGCTTACCCCCCACAATAAAGTCAGAAACCTTGGTGTCTTTAGTTCCCAAATACAACAAATGTCAAGAACAGCATTTTTCCATTTACTAAATATGAAGAAAATACAAAAAGTCCTGCCACTACCAGATGCAGAAAAACTTGTTTATGCTTTTGTGACCTCCAGGTTCTATTAATAATGCTTTGTTAGTAGGCTGCCCTAAGAATCTTTAAAGACACTTCATCTTGTCTTGAAATTCTGCTGCACGAGTATTAACTGGAACCAAAAGTAGTGTCACGGTATTGTCGCGGCATGGTGTAACGACCCCGAGGACGCAACTCGAACGCCCTGCGCCGTGGGAGGCGCGACTGGAACGCCCAGCGCCTTGGGAGGCGGGACTGAAACGGCCAGCGCTGTGGGAGGCGCCACTGAAACGCCTTGTGCCGTGGGAGGCGCCACTGAAACACCCTGCGCCATGGGAGGCGCCACTGGAGTCACTGGAGCCGACGCCCTGGGAGGCGCCACTGGAGGCACTGGAGTCGACGCCCTGGGAGGCGCCACAGGAGGCGCGACTGGGACCGATGCCCTGGGAGGCGCCACAGGAGGCGCGACTGGGACCGCTGGAGTCCTGCAGCGCGGCGCTGGTATCGGCAGCTGCTGGGCTGCCGAAGCCGGTGGAAACTGCCGAGCCCGTGGAGTGGGCGGAGTCCTGCAGCGAGGTGCGGCTATCGACAGCTGCAGGGCTGCCAAAGCTGGCGAGAGCTGCCTTGGACGTGGAGTGGGCGGGGTCCTGCAGCGAGGTGCAGCGATCGGCAGCGTCTGGGCTGCCGAAGCCGAAGAAAGCTGCCTAGGACGTGGAGTGGGTGGAGTCCTGCAGCGAGGTGCCGGTGTCGGCAGCTGCCGGGCTGCCAACGCCGACGAAAGCTGCTGAGGATGAGCAGGGGGCGGAGTCCTGCAGCGAGGTGCCGGTGTCGGCAACTGCCGGGCTGCCAAGGCCAGGGAAAGCTGCTTAGGACATGGAGTAGACAGAGTCCTCCAGCGAGGTGCCGGTATCGGCAGCGGCTGCACGTCCTCCACCACCAGACGAAACGTACTAGCCCCCCCCTCTCGAAGGCGGATCCCAGACGACCGCCTCAGGAACCAGGGAAGGGTGGAGGGAGGCTTGGAGGAGGTCGTGCAACTCACCGCGTCGACGTCTCCGGGTCGGCACCGCCGGGTTTCTCCGACGCCGACGGGCCGGCCTGTCGGTCGAAGGTCCCGGCCACACCCACGCCATGGGGACCAGCGTGCCGTCTGGCCCCCACACCATGTCCTCCAGCTCCTCCGGCGTAAACCTGGCAGTCTCCTCCTCCATCGCCTTAAAAATCTGCAGCATCCAGAAGTCGCTCTCCGCGAGGTCGAATTCATCTGGTCGGCTCATTCTGTCACGGTATCGTCGCGGCATGGTGTAACGACCACGAGGATGCAGAGAGCTGGACGTCAGGAGGTAAGGTTTGCAGGAATCTTTTAATAATAATAATGCTGCCAAGCAGCGGCAGGAACAAAACAACAATACGAGAAGAGGGAAAAAGTAACAACTGACAATGAGCCGACGCCCGACTGGCGCACGCACCTGAACATAAATAGCTGGGAAAACAGGTGCACGTAAATAACCGAGTGAAGTAGATCCTTTAGTTACCAGGCTTCTCTGTTATGGAACCATCTGCCCAACTCAATCCGGGGTGAAGACACCCTCTCTTTATTTAAAACGCGCCTCTTTGCTAAAGTATACAGTTAGAAGTGACCCTCGATATGCTAAAATGTATCAATTCTCTATGTTTCTTGGTCTAAGACTAAGACTTCAGGCTTGATCTTCCATGTATGCCTCTATTATTTTATACCTCAGCCCAACCGGTCGAGACAGACAGCCGCCCCACAAAGCCTGGGTTTCTGTTTAAGGTTTCTTCCCCAGAGGGAGTTTGTCCTTGCCTCTGTCTCTAAATGCTTGCTCATGTGGGGTTTTAGTTGGCTCTCTGGGAACTTTAAAGTGCCATGAGATGACTGCATCCCAACCACATAGCCAAACTACCTCAACTGGCAACAGTTCTACTTTTGAATTTCTGTATGCTACTTCTCTGATAGCAACACAGTCCAAAAAGCCAGGAAGAGAACCCCCCAAAAAAGAACTAGGCAAAAAGTGTGGCGTTTTTGGCATCATACGTGAAAAACGCAATTGAAGTGGCGTCTCACCTTTGCATTTCATCTGCTGTAGTCATCAGGTGGGACACGAGTCAAGTTTGACAGTATTGTCGAAAAGGGTTTCAAACATGCAAGATGATACAGGATCTTATTGAGAGAGCCAGATGGATGCTGCTGGCTAAGGTTCTGCTAGATCAGCTCTCTGTGCTGCACAAAGCATCGGGATAAGGCACCTGGCTTCTTGACAGGTCCATGTTCTCCGTTCTGGTTATTCTGTTGTGACGTGTTTACATCAACGTTAGTGGACCTCTGGTTCTGGCACACCAGAAGAAGAGAACTCCAGAAGACCAGGGTGCATGCTGGCATGGGGCCAGACCAAACATTTTAACTTTCAGAGACAAAAACAAAACTCTTTTGCCTTACCTCTCTCTCATTTTGCACAGTTCCTAAATATTTTTTCTCTCCAAATCAAGCGTCAAGATGACGGCCAACTCTTTGACGCTTACCATTTTTTGTGCTGGTTTTGCAAAAAGACCCCTCCTGTATGCCCCCTCCGTTTTTCTGCCCCCAGTGCTGATTATTTTGCTTTGTGCCTTTTCTTCCCTCCTAAATGTGTTATTCATCCTGTCCTGCGGGTCTCCAGGCACACTTTTGGAGCCGAAGATCAAATAAACAGCCGTGTTTTCACCCCCAGCCACTGCAGGCCTTGACTGCATCTACCTGCAACAATAAACATCCGCGCTTGTTTATACTCATCCCTAGACGTCAGAGGACAGAAGCACAACAGGAACTGAACTGTGTGTGCGTGGACGTGCTGAGCCCACGGCCTAGCGTGGCGGTGTTGGTGGACGCAAGCAGACCATGATGGAACGGAGGCTGCTGGCACGGTCAACATTTACCTTGGAGTCGCACCAACCATCTGCATCCTATAAGGACTAAATTGCCAGCTTGATGTGGGAGACAAAAGCGGTCCACATAGACCAGTGTAGTGTTTGTCGGATTGTGTGTGTGCGTGTTTATGCGTGAGGCTGCGAGAGATCGATGTAAACACAGACAGAAACATAAAAGCGGGACTGACAGCTCAGGCATTTCTTGGTTGTGTGGAGAAATAAGCGCAGCCAAGATCTGTCAAACGAGTGGAGTTTTAAACATCTGGAAATTCCAATAAATGTGATTTAGTCTCAATGAAGATTTTAACACAGCTTAATCGGGAGAATTGGGCCAAAGTAAACTTAGCGGGCCACGAATGACTTGAAATTGGTCCTGCAATAAGAGTTCACAGCTTTTGAATGTTTACATTTTTTTAAATAGTGTGTGAAAAATTATTAACTTTATTCATGACCATAGTTGGTTGATTTGAGTAGTTCGTATTTTGTTTTAACGGATTTTCTGTTCTTGTACACTGTCTCGGTTGTCATACTGTGTGGATTGAAGGTGATATTGCACGTCTAATGTCTCGTAAGTAACTTGACAATGACCATATAACATCGTGTATATTCAAACTCGGACTGGGATCCACATAGATTTGTGAGCCTGACCCATAAGTAAAGCTCACTGGCATCTGGCTCATCTACAAAGTTAAAGCCTCGGATGTTTTTTTCTGTGCGGTTGATTAGCATTTACATTTAAGCCCTTTTCTCGATTTCTAGTATCTGAAAAAACAGAGGGGGCCCTTCCAGCTTTTAATCACATCTATTTTGTGTTCATTCTTTGTACTTACTGTATAAACCGCATCGTTGTTGTTGTGGCTTCCTTTTCAACTTCATTTTGACGTGACTGTGTACTTTGTTCTCGTTAATTAAGCTTCAAATTAAAAAAAACTCAAGCACACTTTTATGCCTCATGGGCAATGTGAATCACTAGACGTTAAGCGATCCTGCAGATAGAATAAATCAAATGTTGCTGGATGAAATTAAGCATAAGAATGGACGGTTGCTTGCTTTCGTGCCCACTGAACATGTAACATGTGATTAAAAATGAGAAAGGACAAAGTCGCATTGTGACAAAACAAACAGCATCCAGTCCAAAAGTGCAGTCCAGGCTGTTTCACATTTACTGAATTTGATTTTGATGGGTTTAAGGGTCAGCCCACACACAAATATGGCAGTTTAGGCATCTTTTAAATGTTCATTAACAATATTCTCAGTGTCTGGAGGCGCACAGCGCTAGTAATTCAGCTGACAAGAAAATGAAAAGCTGTCATTGCTCCCAGACATCATATAAAGGAAGCAAAGTTTAACAACTGGGACAATCACAGTTTAAATGTCATTTGGCCAAGTCTAATCCCCCCCACCATCATCTTCAGACCCTCGATTGCCTTTCCAGAAGGATGTGGACCGGCTAGTGAGGCAGCTGCTTTAAATAAAGTGACACTTTTTAATGGGGCTTCAAACCTCAGCTTCATTGAACTCTGCCAACTCCTCAGCGATGACATGCGTCCGGTCTCCACGTCTTTGATGGAACAGGACGTAGAGGAAGCAGCTTGTGTGCGAGAGAAAGGAAAAACTTTATGCAGGCACAAACTACACCATCAGTCGAACTAATTGACAACAGTTACAGATCACGCATCAGGAAACCCCATTTGGACCACACATGTACAATATACCCCGCTCCTCAAAAAATGGTCATTTTAAAAATATCATATCCATTGTGGAAGGGGGAGAAATTATAAGCCTCCTTTTCCAGGTTGTAAAAATAATTTTAAGTTGTTTTTTTTCTTCCACCAAAAACGTTTGCTAGCAAGACATGTTGAGATGAATGGCTGGAATTTCTCCATTTAGCATAAAAATATAGCTGCTTGACAAATGCATCTTTGCACTCAGAATACAGTTATTTGCATTCAAATATCTAGTCACTTGTTCGTTTATATCTATTTAATGTATGTGTGCTTACACTGATCCCCCTTGTTTCTTCACTTTCTTGATCATGCCAATGCCTGGTACAACCGGTAACTATATTTGTTTGGACAAACATAATGATGACAAAAATAGATCATAAGAGTTACATTTAACAGTTGATATTTAGCCATTTCCATGTTAATAACCACCTAAGTTAATATAAATACATATCACGGCAAATGACATCGCAGAAACTCCTTGATAAAAATTATGGTTACAAAGCAAGGTAATAATGTGCCGGAGGCGCAATATGCACTCCCGTCAATGTTAAAACACCATTGACACAAACAAGAAGTAGAAACTAGGCTTCATTTACAATGAAGTTTGTATCTTTAATGAAATTGATCGTGAATTGAAAGTGACTGGCTAATTTTTGTATTAGCTAATCTAGTAGGTTGCGATACTACTTGTAGTATAAAGGATCACGTCTACACTGAGCAGATGCACACATGGTGGAAACAGTCTGCTGAGGATTCCTTTGCTTGCTACTTAAATTTGAAACACGACATGGGGAAAAATTAGATGCCTTTTTAAAAATGATAATCTAACCTAATGATTGCAATGTCATGTAAAATCATTTTTGTACAATGATCGAAATTAATGAGTGTAGTTGAATGTGATAACAATGTGCAGGAGCCAGTGGGATAATTATCGGTTTCCATTTATGTAACTATAGAGTGAGATAGGAGATGAGATTAAACAGATCCTGGACCTTAGCCAGGTCTGGAGCAGGCTAACTCCACAGAATAAATCTCCATGGTAACTTATGTCGGAACATATCCTACTTTTGTGCAACCAGGTCATGGATAAATTGAGCCAGGATAACCAAGATATCCCAGCTTAATCCCCTATGCTAGTTTTGTTGAACTCGCCCCAGGACAAAACATTTGCATAACTGTTGACTTTTTGATGCAACATGTGTAGCCTCTAAAGTACTCAATGATTTCTGTATTTACCAAAACATTCTTACATTTGATCACTATGAAATGAAGATAAATTGCTGAAGTTTCTAAAGAGTATACCTAATATTAGTGTCTGTAGGTACATTTGCAATCAAAATGTAAAAATAATCCTCACTTTACATGTGATGAGATGAAATTTCTTGCGAATTGCATTGAATTGGATTCCACTTCCTGCAATTCAAATTCGAATTCATTTCAACATCTTGTGCTAGGGAAGCAGGTCAAAAATTCAAATTCATCTATTGAATTGAATTCTGAAATTTACAATTTTGCCTTGTCCAAGAGAATGAAACTAAATAACATGTTAACGTTTTCCAAAAATTACAATGAAATGACTGAACTAACTTTTTTTATGTATAACCGAGTCGCATAATCATGCAGGTATTTATGTTTTACGTTTACTTAAATTGGAGCTAAATTATATTGTTTGCATTTTTCTAGACCAAATAAACCACTGTTATGATCACAACAGTATAAAAATGTATAATAATAATAGTAATAGCAGCAGGTTTCTGTCACAATGGAGACCGAAACCGAAGATATTGCATGCGGTAATAGAAATGGCAGGACATGCTGAACGACACCACAGCTTGTCTGATCACACAGGCACCCTCTTTCATGTACCCCTTGTGACCCTAAAACATCACAGGCGTCTAGTTGTTTTTCACCTCGCACTTGAAAAATAAATGAATCCTGCCTCTATTGGGGTTTTTTGGGAGGGGGAATGAGTATGATTATTCATGTGAAAAACAAATAGCGAAACTTTATCTACATTAGTGGTCACAAGCTGCTGACTTCAATGCATTTCACAAGGCCAATGAAACAAGCTTGTTGTGGAGTTGTAAGAAAATTATGTAAATAAAAGTAAATAAGTAAATGTGCTACTTGATTGAATACCTCGCACAGCATTACCACAGTTTAGGGATGGATTAGGTTATAAATATATTTCCTGCTCGTTAATCTGAAACATGTCTGTTCCACAGCATATTGAATAGGCAACCGAGACCAACGGTATATTTTTATATGCTTCAACATGGCTGCAATAACATCAGCAACATGTATCAACTAATAGCAGTACACTTGAGCCAACTAAGTGGCATGGAAACATGAGGCTAGCAATACTGTCCTCTTGTGGTGATATTTGGAAGTACAACAGTGGTCCCCAACATATTTGAGACCAAATATGAGGTGAAAGTCAAAGTGGTAAAACACAGTATTCTTTGCAGCATGGGAGAAAGTCAACACAGGTGAACACTATTGTGTGTGGTAAAGGACCATTGAACAAAGTGGGACATATCGCCAAAACACAATGAAACAAGCAAATGATCTAACATGCAAAAACTGGGAGACTTCTAATTGTATATTATGTATTGAATAAAATAATGGGCCGTAATTGCAAAATTGAGATTAATTTACATAGAATGATGAATGATGTTTGGACTCTGCAGGGTTTGGGTGTAGCGGTGGTCACGGGCAAACCACCTACCTACATAACCAAAGAGCTGGTGAAGAAGGTGTCAGGACGAACGTGACTCCAGTGGAGCCCATCACCATTCAGGGCAGGGAGGTGACAGTAGTGCACCAATACAAGTACTTGGAAGTCCACATGAAACTGAAAGGCATGAAGGGCATAAGTACACTCTAGTTCCTGATGATGCTTAGGTTCTTCAATGTGTGCAGCAAGCTCCTGGAGATCTTCTACCTGTCCGTGGTAGCCAGTGCCCTGCACTTTGCTGTGGTTTGTTAGAAGAGCAGCACCAGCAAAAACAACATACACTGTAAACCCCAACAATACTACCAACATATAAAGCCTGAGGGCGCCATACTTAACAACGGTCAAAAAGTTCACGCAACTCAAAGCTATTTATGTCTCCATTCCATCCATTCCATTTTCTTCCGCTTATCTGGGCCCGGGTCACGGGGGAAGCAGTCTCAGTAGGGAGGTGACATCTTCCATCTTATTTCTTATTTTGTTTTGTTTTTTACTTACTTTTCCGATTGTTGGTTTCATTTCCAGTATAGGCTGGAACCAAGGCTGCATAATTATGTTATTTCCTGTGGTTAAAGCACTTTAACAGAGAGTTTCCAGTTCTACCTTTTTACTTTACATTTTATATTTAATGTATGTAAAGATGGTGAAAAGAAGACATATTGAAAAATATAAATGTTATAACTGGTGTTATATTTTGGTTTATTTTAAAGTTTTAGGAACTTGAAATAATTTTTTTTTTTAACTTTTCAGTTCAGCACGACAAATTTTTTTTAATTGTATATTTTTATTCAGTTAAGTAGTGTTAAATCTAAATAAATTAGTATCTAGGAAGTAAAAGCACTAAATGATTAAAATACATATACCTACAAAATATTTCTGTAAAATGCACAGTTTTTGCAACATTTTTCATTTTCCGGAAATTTTTTCCCATTGGAAATGAATGGAGAGATTTTCGAAGGTTTGTATTATTTACATTTCTTAACCGATTCGGACCGTGGCCAAGACAAAATGCTCAACTTGTTGGGAAATTGATTGCTTTGCAGTCGCTTGGTTCTACGCCATACGGAGAGGGCGTTTTCTTTGAAGATTCGTCCCAGGTGTCTTCCTAGAGAAGTCTTGCCTTTGATGAGAAAGTGTGGACTTGTGTGTGGACTGTAGTTGAGAGTGCATGCAGCAGAAGGCAGCACTGCTTGTTTAGAACCAATGTGTGAGTGAAGAAGAGTAAATACAAACAGTGTTTCCAAGGTTTTCACACAGACTTTGAATTAATCACACCAAAATAGCATTAACATAGTAGCATTTTTAGCTGTTTTCATTGGAAGACACATTTCTACTAGTATGCTAGGTGATAGCCAAGTGACAAAAGATGCCAGCATGCTAATATTTGCATAGTAGCATTTTTAGTTGCTTTCACAGATACAAACATAAATAAACGCTGAGCAGCAGATGTGTGTAATGTGTAAACTTCAAGAGGATTGCGGCTAAGACAAAGTGCTTAAATTGTTGACAAATTTAATGCTTTGCAGTTGTTATGGCCTGCGCCATAAGGTGAAGGCGTTTTTGTTGTTTTTTTAATTCTTTCAGATACTATTATACCAAGTGATAGCTAAGTAACAGATGCCAGCGTGCTAATATTTTCATAGTAGTATTTTTAGCTGTTTTGATTGATAAAAACCTTTACAGTATAAACACTGGCGCAGGTGTCTGTGGGTGTGGAATGATGAGTCACTTAGGAACGAATCGGCTTTTTAAAATAAACAAAAAGAGACGGCTCCTCTTGCAGCGAGCCGATTCGTGTTTCCTCTACTTTTGTACTGTGTCTTCCCACAGTTTTCAACCAATTTCATGCAAACATACATCAAAATGTACGGCTCAGCTGGGAAAGAGGTGCTACCTAAAAAAAAATTCTGTAAAATGCACAGTTCTTGCAAAATTTCACTTTTTCCGAGAATTTTTTCCCATTGATGGAACTGTCACTCACTCCCCGTCAGATCACACTATGGTCTGACTCAACGACAGTGTTGAAATGGTAAATCAGACTCATGTCATTACAAGGTTTTTGTTGGCATACGAGTCGCCGAAAACCAAGAACTCACAGAAGGATCCACGTAGCGATATATCAACACCACTGACAATCCAGCAGATGACCTCACCCGTGGTAAGACCCTCCTCCGGCTCAGCCAGCCTAATCGGTGGGGTCTAGGCCCAGCGTTTCTTGGTCTGGATCCTGACACATGGCCAGTGCTACATGTGGAAGAAGCTCAAGAAAGGGAACGAGGTTGAGCTACGAAAGACCGTATTTTGCGGAACAACTTTACCTATCCTCCACCTACAGCTTCTTCATCCAACATAGATAGCTGGGAGGAGCTCATCAAAGCCACTCATGAGAGCCTGCACGAGGCGGCTGAAGATCCGGGAAGTCCCTTTTTGTCAGATGCAGAAGCCCTTGACTCCGAATTATACCTCCTGCGCCAATCACAGAGTGAGACCTTTCCAGGAGAAATGGAAAATCTTTCTGCTGGTAAGCCTATCTCCAAGCAAAGTCACCTAGTCAAGCTATCTCCTGAGTATGACAAAGCTGTTGGGCTGATAAGAGTGGGAGGCAGACTTCGCAGAGCAGAAGATCTAGATCCTGATACGATGCATCCGATCATCCTTGATCCTAAACACCACGTTACTAAGCTCCTTATCTAAAAATATGACACCCAACTTCTGCATCCAGGCCCTAAACGAGTATTTGCAGAAATGAGGAGATGGTACTGGATTTTACGTGGAAGAGAATCCATTAAGCGGCACCAACCAGGCTGCGTTGATTGTCAGAAATGGCGCGCTGCACCTGTAGTTCCTTAGATGGCCGACCCACGAGACTTCGATTATATAAGCCACCTTTCTGGTCTACTGGAGTAGACTGTTTTGGTCCCTACCACATCAAGGTGGTCAGACAGACCGAAACGATGGGAGATCATCTTCAAGTGCATGTCAACGAGTTGTGTTCACCTTGACTTGCTAGAGACCATAGACACCGATGCCTTCGTAATGGCATTACGCTGCTTCATTGCTCGCGTGGGAAGCCATTTGAGATCCTAGCCGACAGAGGAACTAATTTCCGAGGAGGAGCTGCAGAGCTGCAGACCAACTTCCAAGCCTTAGAGGCTCCTCTCCAAGGAAAGCTGGCAGCCCAGAAGATAGAATTCCGCTTCAACCCTCCAAGTTCCCCACATTTAGAAAAAAAACATGGGAACGAGAAATCAAGTCTCGAAAGGCAGCTCTTCAAGTTGTACTGCAAGATCAAACGGTTGCAGAACCTGTACTGCAGACCCTGTTGATATAAGTGGAGGGGATACTCAATGCAAAGACGCTTGGATATGTTTCCTCTGAGGCCGCTGATCCCGACCCAGTCACCACAAACCTTCTGCTTATTGGGCGCCGTGATGCATCGCTTCCACAGGCAATCTATGCGTCCAGAGATCTGCTGAGCCGACGCCGATGGCGCCATAGCCAGGTGCTGGCAGACCACTTCTGGTCAAAGTTTATCAGCAAACATCTTCCAGACCTAAAGAAGCGTCTCAAGTGGCATAAAAACACAGACAATCTAACCAATGAACAAGTCGTGATGGTGGTTGACTCACAACTACCCGGAGCCCAGTGGCCAATTGACAAAGTAGTCAAGACCTATCCTGGCCCAGACGGTCGAGTTAGGACGACTGAAGTGAGGATCAAAGAACAGACTTACTTGTGGCCAGTTGCACGCCTGGTACGGTTGCCAGGATGGGAAGAAGATTAACAAGATAAGACTTTCCTTTCTATTTCAAATTTCTATCTAAATTTTGGGGCGGCTGTGTCGGAAAGTCTTCTACTTGTTATTGTTTTGTTGTGCTTGTTTGCGGTAGTCTTATTAAGTAATTTCCTGGGCTCTTATTTTGACAATTCACTTTGTGCGGTCATTTCCGGTTACGTACATTCTGTAATAGTCTTTGCTCGTTAAGAGTGATCACACATCTGTCTTCATGTAGGTAAGTAAGGTAATTTTTCTTGTGTGCTGATTTCGGTGTGCTTTACCGACCAATGCATACTAGGCGCTAATTTGGTTTATAACTCAACTTACTTGTACATATGAGACGGTTATCTGTTCTGGCATAAGTTATGATTGGGCTAGTCCTGATCACGGGCTGTTCACGCCTCCATGCCTCGTTGATGTAATTACCTATCTTAGCCGCTAGAGGGCTTCAGAGACAACATAATATGTTCCAAGCGCTGAGCTAATGCTGTGTATTGTATTGTCCTCTATTGCTAAGTAATCATCTTTGCATTGTACATCCTTTTTCGAGTTGTATTGCATACTGTAACTGTATGTAACAACTTAGTATGCCTATTCCACATTATGATGTATTCTATACATTTGTTGTATTGCGGTTCCTTTATGTCATTACTTGTATTTGTCCCCCTCAGACCACACACACACACACCCTTGCATGTTCACTTCATTAAAGTTGCTTGGAAACACTCTCCGTGCCCATACTCTTTGACCAGAGTCCCCGTCCTACGATACTATCAGATCAGCATCCCCCCATCAGTCAAATACTCTATCACAGTAGCTTTGTTTGCAATGTTGCACCAAACCAACGCCAAAGTGCAATGTGCGCCCAAAACACTTTCTATAGAGCGTCCAGCGCTCAGCACGGCGTAATAAGTAATGTTCTGTGCTTTAAACGTCTCCCCTTCATTTTGCCTGTAACTGCCCGTCAGAACAGCGTAGGTCCACCAAACAGGTGGAGAAAGTACAACTCGCGAAGCTGCACAAAATGCACTTGGAATTTAGTCTCTAGCATGTTCCCTTGTCGCGCTATGTTTGTTTATTTAAAAAAAAATTCACAGTAGCTTCTGTTTGCAATGTTGTGTCGCACACTTGGACAAAGGAATCCAGACGTGCGAGGCATTTTGAATAATGATCTCTTTACTGTAACACACAGCACATCAGCAACTATTACAGCACATGTGACGACAAGGGCTGCACATTGTCTACTGAATGTTACAGGACCCCTGTTCCGGGTTCCAGAGGATCCAATAGCTGTCCACGATGCCTTTATGAAACTTAATAGCCTGTTTTGTTAATATTTAGCCACTGATATATTCCTGTACCCTTTGCACATAAACATATACACAATAATTGCAAAAATGAATATATGAATGGGTGGGAAGTGTGAATGTTTTGAATTAACAAGCCCCACAT